>JASANF010006827.1:0-10814 GCA_030248245.1 Trissonchulus sp. WLG1_4
AACGGGGTAATATGGGCATAGTTTTTAGCTGACTATGACCGCATTACCCTACTTGATGTAATAACTTATGCCAGTGCAAAGCGTAAAAGATGCTTTTAACACAGATTATAAAGCCATGTCCCATGATATACCACACGAAATTTCAAGCGGATTGGTTAACATTAAAGTTCGCAGCTTACATTTGAAGTTGCAGACATAGATTTGGCAAAAATAGGGTAATGCGGTCACTGATGTCGGCTATTATGGTCAAAAATAGGGTATTATGGTCAACGAGCAAATCAGTGCAGAAATGAGCATAGCCTATCGCTTATGGATAAAAATCTAACTTTTAGACGCTTTTATTATAATAAACACAAAAAACGATGGGTAAAAGACCATTACAAGAAAAAGCAGTTAGCAAATACGCAAGAAATCTACGTGACAAAATTTTTGTGTTTAGCTTTCAGTTTTTGGCATACATCTGTGAAATTATAGTTTTATATACTGGCATAATTTAATGTTTAACTTTATTTTTCTGCATTTTGCATTATTACTAATGGTCAGGCAGCTTACTTCACCTGTTCACAACTACTAAGCGTATGCAACAGGTATACTATCATTGACTAAACTGGCCAAAAATGTTGCAACCTGAGACAAAAAGAAACACGCGATATTATTACGAAAAAAACTCTAACTGCAATCATCACGAGTACAGTAAGTAGTCGCAGAAATCACGGCACCTGTTTTATTTCAGGGTTCAGCATTTTTTGGTCAGACTTGAGTGTATTGACAAAAGCTAAGGTCATAGTTATAAACACACCTTTTTTCAAAAAATAGGCTAATTCTTTTTTCAAAATAAATTATTTAAGTTTATTCAAAGTAACATTACCTAGTCAAATGGCTACAACGGGTTGCCGACGTATGCAGAGGACCCCCTGTTCTAGGCAGTGGACCCCCTATTTGTGTTCAGGAGCTCAAATTACCCCTAGAAAGATCAAATCTCAATTTCGAAAATTTAACCCCGTAAATTGCAATGACAGTTGTATAGTTTAGTTTGAATTTCTACTTGGGTTTATAATGGCTGTTAGAAAAGTTGGTCGCTGGCCAGGATGCTGTAGTAGTCTGCACGTCTTTCAACAAAAGACAAAAAACGGCTTACAAAAAAACTGACACATGGAGCACTAATATGACCAAGACAAATGGCTATAGTATAGCACGTACACACCCACAAATTTGTCACAGTCCACTAGTATAGTACGTACACACCTGTCTGTCATGACTTACTGGAGTCACTTACTGTTTTCTTGTGTTGCGCTGACCCTTCCTTTTAAAGCGCTTTGTCTCACCAATCGAATTGTGAAATTCCAAAATGGTCCCGACCCCCATAACAAAAGTTATGGGAATTTTAAGGTTTGCAGACCATAAAACCCTTATTATAACCAAGAGTATTATAACTAAATCGTAATTACTAAATTACGAATGTGTTCTTTTTTCTCATGTCGTTAACGGCGCCATAACTGGCCTTTGAAAACCCACGTTTGTTTGCACAAGGCAAAAAAGTTAAACTTAACTAAAATTAAAAAAGTTAGGGGTCATACTTTAACTTGCTCAACGTTAACTTTATCTCCAAAAAAGTTGGAGGTATTACTTATCACTAGTAACCTTTACTTAACATAATTGTATTTAGCGCAAAACACTTTTACTTTATACTTTAACAACAAAACCGTATTTAAAAAAAAGTTATATAAAAATAATTGATTTTGGGCTTCTTTTAACTTAAAACTTAAATTGAAGCCATGATCTTACTTTAACCCTTCCATGCCGAGACTTTCCCTGTCTAGGCAGCAGGACTCGGATATCCTCTAGTTTTTTTAGACCATGACTCGCAGCTTACTGTGCGTAGTGCGGAGAGGTCACAAAATTATCAGTTGCCGATAGACTAAAATGAATGGTTAGTCCAAAACTTAATGAGTCTGATTATGTTTTCCACCATATTTTTAGAATGGGGCCGACAGCGACAGAGAAGGGTCAAGGAACTACCGAGGATTTGAGTCCGGCGTAGACGGGCTCAAAGTCTCGGCATGAAAGGGTTAAAAAAAAAAAAAAAAAAAAAAAAAAAAAAAAAAAAAAAAAAAAAAAAGAAAATTAAAAAAAAAAAAAACCATTTTTAATTTAGTTAAGTTTAACTTTTTTGCCTTGTGCAAACAAACGTGGGTTTTCAAAGGCCAGTTATGGCGCCGTTAACGACATGAGGAAAAAGAACACATTTCGTTATTTAGTAATTACGATTTAGTTATAATACTCTTGGTTATAATAAGGGTTTTATGGTCTGCAAACCTTAAAATTCCCATAACTTTTGTTATGGGGGTCGGGACCTTTCGGAATTTCACAATTCGATTGGTGAGACAAAGCGCTTTAAAAGGAAGGGTCAACGCAACACAAGAAAACAGTAAGTGACTCCAGTAAGTCATGACAGACAGGTGTGTACGTACTATACTAGTGGACTGTGACAAATGTGTTGGTGTGTACGTGCTATACTATAGCCATTTGTCTTAGTCATATTAGTGCTCCATGTGTCAGTTTTTTTTGTAAGCCGTTTTTTGTCTTTTTTTGAAAGACGTGCAGACTACTACAGCATCCTGGCCAGCGACTAACTTTTCTAACAGCCATTATAAACCCAAGTAGAAATTCAAACTACGTACTATACAATGTCATTGCAATTTACGGGGTTAAATTTTCGAAATTGAGATTTGATCTTTCTAGGGGTAGCTCCTGAACACAAATAGAGGGTCCACTGCCTAGAACAAGGGGTCCTCTGCATACGTCGGCAACCCGTTGTAGCCATTTGACTAGGTAATGTTACTTCGAATAAACTTAAATAATTTATTTTGAAAAAAGAATTACCCTATTTTTTGAAAAAAGGTGTGTTATAACTATGATCTTAGTTTTTGTCAATACACTAAAGTCTGACCAAAAAATGCTGAACCCTGAAATAAAACAGGTGCCGTGATTTCTGCCACTACTTACTGTACTCGTGATGATTGCAGTTAGAGTTTTTTTCGTAATGATATCGCGTGTTTTTTTTGTCTCAGGTTGCAACATTTTTGGCCAGAGTTTAGTCAATGATAGTATACCTACCTGCCTGTTGCATACGCTTAGTAGTTGTGAACAGGTGAAGTAAGCTGCCTGACCATTAGTAATAATGCAAAATGCAGAAAAATAAAGTTAAAAATTAAATCATGCCAGTATATAAAACTATAATTTCAGAGATGTATGCCAAAAACTGAAAGCTAAACACAAAAAGTTTGTCATGTAGATTTCTTGCGTATTTGCTAACTGCTTTTTTTTGTAATGGTCTTTTACCCATCGTTTTTTGTGTTTATTATAATAAAAGCGTCTAAAAGTTAGATTTTTATCCATAAGCGATAGGCTATGCTCATTTCTGCACTGATTTGCTCGTTGACCATAATACCCTATTTTTGACCATAATAGCCGACATCAGTGACCGCATTACCCTATTTTTGCCAAATCCATGTCTGCAACTTCAAATGTAAGCTGCGAACTTTAATGTTAACCAATCCGCTTGAAATTTCGTGTGGTATGTCATGGGACATGGCTTTATAATCTGTGTTAAAAGCATCTTTTACGCTTTGCACTGGCATAAGTTATTACATCAAGTAGGGTAATGCGGTCATAGTCAGCTAAAAACTATGCCCATATTACCCCGTTTTACCCTAGACTTTGCGTTTGACTTGACGACTTTTACCGGACAATTCTAATAGTTCGTTCAGCCAATCTTACGCGTAGAATCAGTTTGAAATAGGCTAAATTTGTAGTCTGTACCCATGTTTTGTATTGTCAAATTTTGTATGAATTATTTTGCCTGAGTTAAGTAAAGCGGGTTGTATGTATATTGTACTTGGTGCCTCATATAGCTAACAATTGTATAAATATTAATAATAATTTAAAAATTATCAGTGTAAATAATTAAATAATTTAATCAGCAAAAATTTTTCGCTTTAACGCATAAAATGATTTCATAAGGCAAAACTAGTGAAAGTTGATTTTTTTCATCAATCTATAAGTTTAAGTCATTTATCAATTATAATATTAATTTATATTATATTAAGTCTAGTGCGTCTAGTTTAGTTAGACTAGGTCGACTATGCTGTATTTATTTTATTTTACGACTATTTTATGATACATAATTTCAAAAATGAGCAAAAACTTTTATAAGTTTTGCCTAGATGCAATTGCTCACAGATCTGATCTGTGCAATCATCCCCTTTTAACAAAACTTCAGTCGTCTTACGTTTGATACGGTCGTGGTAGAAGAATAATTTAAACGTCATTCGAAAGAAATTGTTCGAGTTTTCAAATGATGAGTCACATGACCACTGTGACGTGACCTGAAGACTCTGAGGTAGAGGGTTTGATGCCTCCATCTTGGGTCATTCCGATGTTGGTGCTGCCTGCTAGAGTTGTTTCAAGATGATATTATTTTCAATTTCAATACCATTATCAATTTTTGGGCAAAATTATTTTAAATTCCAAAATCAATTTGTAATTGATATTGAGATTTAAATTGAAAGTCAGTTTTAGTGATTGAAACAAATAATTGCAACTCTACTGTATGTTACCCTTTCTTTTCATTCGCAGTGATAGTTAACAATAGTTTTAGGACTACATATTAATCACTACAGTGGAGAAAATAAACATGTATTTTCAGTAACTTCAAAGTCCATACGTTTGATACATTATGTATAGGTATCACAGACTAAATAGTTCACAAGAAACTAAAACAGAATGCAATTGAACATATTACATGCACGTTCGAATGCACAAAAGCGGGTCCATTCCTTTACCGGATTAAACGGACTTGTCTGGCAAAAAACCAGGTCAAAGTTATATATCCAATAAATGGGATTACTTTTAACCCTGATTGCTTAAGCAACGTTAACACGCGGGTTTTAAAAATTTTGGCGAAAATTCTTTCTGGCTTAGAGCGATTTTTGAAAATTTTGGCCAGAAGTTAGATAAAAATTACATAAATTTCATAGGAATGCCCAATTTTAAAAGCAATTTTCATAAAAATTTTGCTCGCCCTTGTACCAAAATGAAAAATCTGGGGGTCCCGGTGTCACGGGCAAATGTGTCCCCCCAAAAAAGAGTCCTCCGGACTCATTTGCTCGTGACACCAAACCCCCCAACTCCGTGTTAAACTGTGTGCTTAACCATTTCGTCTAACTAAAATGAACTCATTAAAAGAGTGGACCCTGAGATAAGACCATTGTACCCGCGGTTTAATAGGATCCTAGGAAAAATGGTAAATTGGTTCATTGGTAAATTTTTTTAGAAATAGAACCAATCAAACTTATAAAAAATTATTACCGCCTCGCTATTGAACAGACCACAAAAAATTGTTATGTTGTTGTTATAAAATTGTTACATTAAGTGATATGATGCATGACTATGACAAGAGAGATACAGTAGGACATTAAGTAAAATACACAACTTAAGTAGTTAAGACAACAGAGTTTTCTTGCACTAAACTTGATAACAAATGATTTTTAAAATTTATAACTTGATTTTTATAGAAAAGAAGATCCGTTTCATATTGTTTACTCTGGAGTTTATTCTGGTCTGATACAAGGAACTAATGTGGCATCCTAGTTTGTACTAGGGGTGGGCGCGGTGAAGATTTATTGTTACCGCACACCGCAAAAATTATCGCTGTTTTTGCGGTTATTACCGCATAACTTTTCGGTGGGGTTGGTTCTGGTGATGATTGATCTTGATCTGTTGATCGAGCAGTTTCAGAATGTGGGAGCATCTTAGCAGCTGCAACTTTGTACGAACAACTTCCTAATAACGCCCAGTGTTGTTTTGCCCTTGCTGTTAGTAAAAATTGTGACAAAACTAAATTGCAACGTCAACTCTCGTTAATGTTAACGATTTTTAAAGACGAGCATATATCATAATATATAAAAAACATATATAGAAAAACACAAGGATGTGTAAAACATCAGTTTTTTGTTAGCTGTGCGTTGAATAACAAAAAATAATTTGGGCTAAAAATACTTTCAGGGTCAGAACTGGTATTGATGCTATAAATTTGTGCGTAACCGCGGTGACATGCAGACGCAAGTTGGACATACATAACCGCACTTACCGCTGCGGTATTACCACGGTAACCTCAGTATCGTTCGTTTGATCGTCTCTGTAGGAAATTATTTGTTAGGACCCATTCCTTTACCGGATTAAAAGAGTGTACATTTTTACACACAAGTGTACATTGCTACGGGCAGGCATGAAGTGGGCTTTAGATTCAGTGGCCGGGATTCACTAAGGGATTTTAATATTTTTTGCGATTGTAATAGAAATTTCATAAAACAGTAATAAAACACGTTTAGATATGTAAATTCATTCACAATAGAGACCTGTAGAGTGACTCTAAAACCAACCACCTTTGCGAATTCCCGCCATTGAATCAGTTTTGTTTTTGCAATCAGCGTCGCCGGCTGTTGCCGAATTTTGACGATTTCGCGTTTCGTCCGCTTCGGCTGGAATCGCGCGGCTTCGCAGTTTTGCCCTTCCGACCGCCGCTGTCGCTACGTCTACCCGTACTGTCGCTTTCGCCTCCACTGTCGTCGCTTCGTCTTCCTCGGCTACGACTCGAAGCCGCGCTACGTTTGTCGCGCGACTTTGACGACGATTTCGACCGACTGCTCTTGGATCGCCCTCGTCCGCTGTCGCTATCTCGCGACTTTTCGCGCTTTCCCAGTCGATCTTTGCTCTTCTCTCGTCCGCCACCCATCTTCTTGCCGTCGTTTTTGTCCCGACACCAGGGGATATGACGCTCCGCCGCTGACGAGTTGAATTTCCTGCCGCAATAGTCGCATTTGACGTAATCTTCGGGGGTTCGAGCTCGGGTAGGCGGCGGCAGCGGTTTTCCAGACTTCATGGCTTGCTTCACCCCGCGAGCATCTTTGATGGCTCGTTGGAAATCTTCATGACGTCGACGCCAATTCGTTCTGGGTCGCGGCAAATTCCCTTCTTCATGTTCCTTCTCGGCGCGTCGGACGGAAGCCAAGGGGATGTCAGACCCCTGAGCCCGTTGTCGCCCGGCGTCAAATTGTGCGCGTCGCGATCGTTGCAGCTTCTCGCACGCTGGCTCGTGTTTTTTTATCGATTTTTTCCTAAAAAAATTAATAGTTAATAGGTCAATCGTGCCTTGCTAATTATAAAAGGTAACCCGTTGAGAAATCAATGTGAAGATTTCTACAAATTCAACAAGCATTGTTTTTTAAATTACAATTATTAATTAATCGATTAATTAATTATACAATTAAGGGGGTAATTGCGTTTTTAGGTGTTTTTTTGAAAGGCCATAGCTCAGCGTTTACAAATTCAAATCACAAGCGGTCTTTTGCATTAGGTAGAACAATATCATTCCTAAATGTATGCCATGTATTGAAATTTAACCTGTGATTTTGTTTCCAGTATAAGCGACTAAAGAAAGGTCCTTTCCAAAATGTTACAATTTTTTACAAAAAGTTTGCGCCACAGCTCTGAATCATACGATTACCTGTTGGGGCTAAAAGTTGGTAAGGTTTTTGACATGTTTAAAATCCCCAGGCATGTCCCCCACTTTTTTAATAACTAGTCAATTTACTGAGAAAATAGCTGAAAAGCAAACGCACCGAAAATTTAAGATATTTTCTTGTAATTAAAACCCTCTAAAAATGTCCACAGGTGAAATTTCGAAAAAGTGAGAGACATGCCTGGGGATTTTGACCTTTACAGTGCTGTCCCAAAAATTTATGCTCAGGCGTCACTTATAACTTGAGTACTGGTGGCGCAAAGTTTACATAGAAATCACAAAAACCTCGAAAACGCAACTACCACCTTAATTGGCTTTAAGGATTTATATCGACTAAACGCATTTGCTCCATCAACACTAAAGCGGTCACTGAAATTAACTTAACTGGTTTATTAACGTTTCTGCTTGCGAGTGAAATGTCGCAATTCGTAATTTAACTGATTTTTTGAAAATTTCTCCATTTTTACAGGTTTTCTTCTCTTTTTAAGACAAAGGTAGCAGAATATTCTTCTTCTCTTCTAAGGGTCTTATCCAAAATCGGATTTATCGGATTAGATTTAACTTTATTTTGTCCATAACGCAGCGTCAAGTGCCCCTAATTGGCTGAAACTTGGCAGACTTATAGATAATCTATATGAGACGTGTAAGGCAAATTTTCAGCCGAATATTTTTATTTTCTGCTGTGTTATTTGCAAAATTGATTTAAATCTAATCCGTTAAATCCAATTTTGGATAAGGCCCTAAGATCACGATATATACTGGCTAGATAGGTTTAAAAAATCTAGACTTTCATGAATTACCATAGGTCGAGTTTAATGATTGTGACAGGCCGAAAATTTAAATAGTCAAAAACACCGGTCAGCCGGCCACATTGCACCGATCGACCAAATTAGGGCGGCATAACAGTGCAGCAGCGGAAATGACATTCTGGAGTTGGATGAAATTGTTTCTGCGAAGGTTTATGCCAGGCCGTCCGGCGACTTACGTGGCCGGTCACAAACACTTCATATTTACAGCTGATGTTCGTTTAGCTGGCCAAATTTCGAAATAATCACGCCCTAATTGTGTCTTAAGATTAGCTAGTGGTCAACTATTTCGTGAGTTCGCCAGCTGAACGGACATACGGCTGTAAGTAGACAGATTCATACCCGACCCAACCCGATCTAACCCAACTTCTCGTCAAGCTGCTATACAAACTCTCAAACACAACATTTTCCTGTAAATTTTTTGTTATTAATTTTTCGTGATAAGTAGGTGATAGGTTCAGCGAATCTGCAGTCTTGTAGTGATTCTGCCACGAGTCCATTAGCCAAAGAAAATGGTCAAAATGGCAAAATTTAACGTCAAAATTTAGATTTATACGCAAAAAGTTTGACCCGAACTGACCCGCTCGACCTGGAGGTCGGGAAATCTCAACCCGACCCTACCCGACCCGACCCGATTGCAAACTCTAGCTGTAAGTATGAATCGAGCATATGTAAGTGTCATACTCTTCCCATTATGTACTCTTTGATAATAAACTCACGTAAAACTTCTGTTACAAATTCGGCATTCCTGTAAATCGTCTGGGTCCCATTCAATGTACTCATCTTCAACGCTGGCTTGTCTTTTTTTCCGTCCAAATACCATTTTTTACCAGTAAAATCCAAAAAAAGTTACAGTATGCAATCCAGTAAAATACAGAACAGACCAGTATGCTATAACCGGTGCATATTAACGGTGGGTTGTTGGACTTCAGTCCTTAAAAGCTCATTACGTAACCAACAGGGCTCACTAGGAGGTAAACTGAATATTGATTCATTCAAGCTAAACTACATAAGTATATATATTCTTACGGTATACTTTCCCGGTTAGTTAGCCTATAACCTAATACTAACTAAAATAATAAAAATAAAAAAGTATGGCAATTATATTTTATTAATTTAATTTCAGTATTTATGCATCAACATTTCGCGAATTGTATACTATGTATTATTTAACTTAAATAACCACCCCCCCCCCTTTGGGATATTTAACACTAGGCTTCTGTTGGTACCAACTTGTGAACAGAAACTAACACCGTAGATCAAGTTGGCCAAAGTTGCTCTAGGTTACCAAATAGCATAACAACCGTACCATTAGAGCATGTGGTAGGGCTGCTAGAAAATAACTGCGAAACTGAAAGTACTTAGATACCAGTGGTGTGTTCACAAGGGTGTTAGGAAAAATAAAGTGTGAATACAAGATAACCTGTGGACAATGGAACAGTTAAGACTTCATTTTGGGTACTATAATAATTGTTTAACTGGAAAAAACTTGAATTGTAGATAGTTAATAACAAGCCAAAAGTTTTGGGCTAGATTAATAAATACTATATTAATAAATGCACAATTTGAAATTTGCAAATCGTTTTAATACACCTACGCTTAAATTTAATCGTTTAAAGATAACTACTCGAAAATCGTCATTTTCACAAACCTGTTTGACTTATGAGTATGCAAATTAGGTTGCCTACGTATACATGCATCAACTGCTCTGATTTACTAGCCCAATTAACAGCAGGTTGGTAGGTTTTATATAAAACAAGTTGCCCCTAAAAGGGGTTCGTTCCACCCCGGAAATGCACTTACGTCCGGATAATGAACCCAATGAAAAAGCATCACGGAGCATCTTTTTCAACTTTTCATGTAAGAGCTCCTAATATCTCAATTTGTATGTAAGTTGTACGTGCTACGTATGTAATGATCGGCCCAAGCCCATTGCGGGGGACGTCATTTTCACGGCCGCTTCAGCCTCATCGAACCAGATTTACTGTTCGGGTGAAGCTGCTATTTTATTATTTTTTACTATTTATTATAATATTATTTTAGTCCTACTTTGAAATTCTGGCAGCAATTCCGTTAGGGACACGTTGTTGTAAGTACTTTGCATGTCGCAACAAAGAAATGTCTGCAGGACAAGATAAGAACTTTCATATTGATCGCTTTTGACAGCTTTCTAAAGTGTTTATGTAGCATATGCAACACTGTCGCTCTTTTCAATATTCAATAAAATAAGATAATAAATATGTTTTACCTCTTTAATTCAGAGGTACCGTTAGCTACATGTGGCTGCTTTTTAACTCTTGGATTATTTTATAAACATTATCCAGTCAGTCGCAAAGAATTACTTGATCCGTCATAAAAAACCCACATGAAAATTACCTACATACCTACATTCAAATTTTATCAAATTCCCTTCCAAGTGACAAGTC
>JASANF010006828.1:0-35678 GCA_030248245.1 Trissonchulus sp. WLG1_4
AGTATATACATTATGCATCACCTACGCAATTGTTTGATATGCTTGCTGATGAGTGATGTGGCGGTCTTACCTTTGGTTTTAAATGTTTCGCTAGACAAAATTTCCGATATATTCAATTTTGGCTTTTAAAATTTTAAAAAGTTACGGTTGGTCAATTTAGTGAAGAGGCTTACCCAGGGGGGTAGGCAAATAGGTGGAATTACCCACCACGAAATTGTTTCCCAGTGAATTTTTACACAAGGGCCCCCTTATTGTTTTTATGGCCGGCTAGAAAAAATTTCCGCTACGTCTCCAATTGACCAAATTTGGCCTAAAAAAAATTCTCGAACAAATTGTCCTGGGGGCTGCCGGCCTGCCGCCCCAGACCCCTGCAACTATGTGGCTTACTATTCATTGCTGCTTCATCTTTCATCAAAGCCTATGCCTTTATGCAGGAGTATATTCATTATGCTGAATTTTCATGTGCACGAGTGCATTAAGCTACATTTACTTGTGTATATAAGACACTGTCTTATGTGACGTTTCCATCTTTAATTGTTTTAATTTTTCTTTCGGAAAAAATTTCTGATACATTTCCAGATCACCAAATTCGGCCTAAAAATTGAAAAATTCTCCAATTTCTTTTCTGCGCGGTGCCGCCCCCAGGCCCAGATCCCCTTAGCGATCTTGCATTTGTAATGCAAATCCACTTGTTAAAATTACAAAAAATGCATTTTAACCCAAAACAGAAAATAGAAGCCATTCATTCCCCTTTTTTTGTGGGCACCCCCCTCCGGTGATGTCACTAGAATGTCAATGACGTTAATAACGTAGTGTGTGCACCGATAGAAACACAAAACTTTTACTGTACCACCTGGACGCACTGTCATTTTGTGGGACGCAATTTTTTTGAACGGGACGCAAAATAGACGCAGTCTCGGATTTGAAAAAAACCCTGGTTGCACTCCGGTCGAACACGCAGTCGCACGCGTCGACAAAGGCCCTAAAACGGCGCTAATTTAGACGAAAACCTAAATTTGCCTTAAACCTAGATTGTGTTAAAATGCCTCAAAACAAACTATTTGTATAAAAGTATTAAAGTATATAATTATATTAAAGTCGAAAAATCGCAATAAAATTTTGCAAAAAATTTATAATGTCCGCACAAACTGTAAGTTTTACGTTTTAGTGAGTTCATCGTTGGTACATAATATTTAATCCACAGAATTTTTTTTTAAAATCCGGAAAAAGCTATCCCCCATGTATAATAAAATTTATTTAATGTAACCAACTGACCCACCACTGCAGACTTTTCGCCTGCGTAAATTAGACCGAGTGTCATGTTGCAACTAATTATATAATAAACAAGTTTATCAGAAGTTTTCAAGACTAGAAAATTATGTTTTTATGCACAATCAACGAGGCTGAGTCGACGTCTCAGGGTTAAGGGGTCGTATTTCAAATTCAAATCAAACAACCATACCTCCATCGTAATTGCTTTCTGTCTTGATTCTCTTAGCAATCACTCCTCCCTCAGCCAAACCACCATCCGTATTCTTCCCATTTTCATGTTTCTCTCTATCGCGACTGTCGGCTAGCTCCAGCTTCCCCCCTTCTGCCGGAATTGTGGCGACATCGCTAACAGGAGAGAGACCGGCCGGATTTGAATTCACCATCAAATGCGCTTTATTACGGCAATTTTCAGAGCAAAATAGTCGACTGTCCGCCTCATCCGCGGAGCTGAGGAAATCTAACCGAGGTTTGACAGCAAAGCAGACAGAGCACTGCAGACCACTGTCATTATCAAGAGCAACAGAAGCAACTGGAGCATGCAAATTATTTCGCACTGCAGACACAGCAGAGTGCTCATGAGCGGCAGAGTCTGAACTGTGGCTGTTGCCGCTGCTGAGCATATAATGGCTCAAACAGCTGGGACCACAAAACGATCGCAGCTCTCCAGAACCAGTCGGACTGACTCCAACACAAATGGTCAGCAGATCACTGGCTCTTAGTTGAGTAGCGTTGCAATGCTGGTTTGCACATTTCACCGTTCCAGCAACACCACTGTTGATCGTAGTAGCAGCAATAGTAGGATTGACTCGCTGGGACCATTTAGCCAGGCAGCCATAGCCACAGAATATAAATGCTGCACACTCAGTTTCGGCCGGCCCACCCAACTGGTGATTTACCACAACGGCCAAATTTGGAGGCCAAACCGAAGGAAAGGGACCACAGAGGGCGCAAAGTAGAGGGCCCAGTTCAACTTGCTGCAGCCACCCGTACAAACAAGGCTCACTACAAAACAGCTTATCATTGGCCAACTGCAACGCTTCTACGCAATTCTGTGAACCAGCGTTACGCAGGTGTGCGATGGTAGCTGCCACTTTCAACACAGGCATTTTGGACTGTTTACAAAAATCACAATTATATAACGAAGCTACCGACGTGGGACTATGGGCCAGGGTTTGGATTTTGGGACGCCCACTGAGCGACAGAAACGCTTGGGCGCACGAATCACTGCAAAATGAGGATCCTGATTCCTGATTGGCTTCACCAGTTTGTTGCGCCAAGACGCGACTACCACACTGTTGACAACTGCTGTCAATGGACTGATTACGCGAAAGACACTGATCAGAGCAGTACCAGAACACATTCGGACCACTGAAGCGCACCAGGGGAGTTTCGGCGCTACGCTGAGACAGCCTACCGCGACAGGCCGTGCAGGTTTTCCGCGACAGCTCAGCGGACAAATAGGCCAACAAGCATTTATACTGGCAAAATTTCTGCAAATGCCAAGAAAAAAATGGTTTACTGACGCTGGCTGCTGAGGCGCTAAATTGTAGCTGGCACTGTGAACAGGTAAACATGAGATTAGCCAGGGAATTGAGCTGTCCAAAGCAAGCTTCAGAACAAGCGCCCTGCAGATGTGGACCCCAGAAACGTACAGGAGCAGAGGGGCCCCCGTCGTAGACCACGGTTCGTAAACAAGTCCCACAGGTTTCCGGCAACATGAGATCGTAGGGTGCCGCATTGAAGGACCCGTTCGCCCCACCAACCGAGGCCCCCGCCAGCCCTAGGGCAAACATACTGCCCACCGTCGGGGAGACAAAGTGTAGCGGATCCATTTTGAAGCGCTGCAAACATGACTCGCCGCAAATGTATCGGTAGTCACCAGAACCACGCTGAACGTCAAAACGACATGGCTTCACCTTCAACAAAAAAATTATATACATATATATATATGTATATATATATATATATATATATATTATATATATATATATATATATATATATATTTATATATATATTATATATATATTATATATATATATATATATATATATATATATATATATATATATATATATATATATATATATATATATATACTGCTCGATATATGGAGATTAATTATATATGTCTTGCGAAATACAGCGAAATTTACAGAACAATTTACACTGCAGCAAGTTTTTAATTTACACAACATTTAACAGGCCCGATCTTGAAAAAGTCTGCAGTAAACTGGGGCCGTATTCTCAAAATTACCTGCAGGTAAATTTAGGCTAACTTTACCCACAGGTAAGGTGAAGGTAAAGTCGTATTCTCAAACAATGACTAAAGCCAATGTGATAGCTAAGATTACGTAATATTCGGGCCAGAAACGCTTTATCTTGTTTCGCAGCTAAAGTTAATGTATTGTGCAACTTTTCAACCTCAACCGTCGACGTTGACCTTGTTTTCAATTTTAACTTTACCTTTACCCAACAGAATTATCTTTACCTTCACCTTACCTGTGGGTAAAGACTAAAGTTAGCCTAACTTTACCTGCAGGTAATTTTGAGAATACGGACCCTGTATTCACACTTCACATAATCGCATTTTAATACAAGCGCACATGTTATATATTGATGTTTATACGCACATGTACCTGTTAGGTTTAGTATATCAATTGCTCTAAATGTATATATATATACTTGGATCAAATTCGACTGGAGTAACCACAAACTTTTCAGTAAAAATTCAGCAGAAATACCTAAATTTTGGCCAAAATTTCAAATGCCAATTTTCTCAATGGTTATATAACATTTTGACGGATTAGAGAAGGCTGGCATATTTTTAGAGACGAAGGTTGGCGGGACGCTCCCCTCATTTATTGGTTGGCCCGGAGCCCTCCCAAAAGTCTTTTGCCACACTCCCGCAGCGATGTCGCCCCTCCCCCCCCCGTAGCGATGCCGCTGTGGTGTGGTTTATGTGCTCGTTTTTGTTACGCTCACTGTCAACGAAGATAAAATAATGTCTAAACAATCAAACTTTCCGCCTAAAAATAGTGGTTATTGTGACTTGGTGCGCCCCCCTCCCCCCCATAAAAGTTAGCCTAAAAATATGTCAGAGATGGGGTGACCAAATTTACACGTAAAGTAGGTAGTTAGGTACTCAAAATGTCGGTACAGTGCCTCCTTAGCTTAAAGTATGCTCTAAACCGTGTGGTATACCAGTCTATAAAGGAAAAGTCAGGGCCATATGGCATTTAACTTCTAACCTGAACAGTAGCGTAGCCAGGATCGAATTGAGGGAGGGGCCAAAGTGCCATTTTGCCCGAAAAATTTCCGAAGTTTGTCTACCGGTACCGGGGGGGGGTGCTACGCGACCCATTTTTTATCCGAGGGGGGGGCTCAAATCGCTGAGTCGCTGAGGGGGTGGCCAAAACCGCTGAGGGGGGGCTTTGGCCCCCCGGGGCCCCCCCCTGGCTACGCCACTGAACCTGAAATTTTAACTTTTGACGTGAATCATATAAATGCAACGGAGCCCACATTACGAGCGCGCTTTCTTTTTGGCACTATTATCGGGACCAGGCTGTCAGGCACAGAATGTTGAGGGCAAGTTTGGTGGAACGCTAAACTCCAAATTTTCGGTTTTCCCGTGAAGCCCCTTTCGGTGTCTGTGTCCCCGACCTTCGTGTTCCGTAACTTAGATTTAGATCTATATACATATTATATCGTCAGCACAAATCTTTGCATGATTAAAAATAAAAAAGACAAGGTGCAAACCTCTTTGCAAACACAGCACAACTGTTCCGGCATATTGCTTCTCCCCGCAACCATCAATTAAGCTATAAAAGGTTGGCTCTCTTCTGACTCCACCAATTAATTTAGCAAATGATTGCGCAGTTAAGAAATCATCACTTACTGCATGATGACGGCAAAACTGCAAAATAAACAAAATGTTCAATCTAGCGACAGCGAGCGTAAAGACATATCCTTCTTTTAGTCGAGGGCGCAGGGCGAGGGGAGGAAACCTATTCTCTTTCCGATTTGAAAAATTGGCGAGTGTCAAAGGAAAAAATTTTCTAAACGCGACCGAAAATGAAGGAAAATTGGAGGAACGCAGTTTGAACTTTCAAAATATTTTTATTTTCTTTATTATTTCATGCGTTTTTCTAACACATTTTGCCTAAACTTTTTTGCTTTTTTCCTCTAACCTTCGTTTATAGTCAGATGGGGTGAAAAAATACAGAATATGAGTACAAAGTTTTCTTGCTTTCCTGTATAAAGTTTCTCGGGCAAACTTTTTTCCAACAATACCTCGCGGAGTTGCTCTACAGGGGCCGTATTCTCAAAATTACCCGCAGGTAAAGTTAGGGTAACTTTACCCACAGGTAAGGTGAAGGTAAAGTTAAATTCTGTGGGTAAAGGTAAAGTTGAAATTGAAAACAAGGTTAACATCAACCATTGAGGTTAAAAATTTGCACAAAACATTAACTTTCGGTGAAAAACAAGAAAAACCACTTTTCTTGCCCGCATATTAAAGATAACCCCAGCTATCACGCTGGCTTTACTCACTGTTTGAGAATACAATTTTAGGGTTAAATGCAGTTGGGGGGGGGAAAATAGTGGACCTATTTTTTTGAGTAGAGCACCTTGGGGGAAGCATTTTTGCTTCAAGAACCCCTATTTTATTTTTTGGATTTTCTGAGATACAACCCCCCGAAATCTGAACCCTCAGTGAGGGACGTTTTCGCAATTTTTTTCCGAAGCTCTTGTTTTTTCCATTCTAATCGTGTCTAAATGGTGTCAAATTATTGGTTACAATTTCTTAGAATCAAAACAAAGGCTCTTTGACCGGGTTTCCGCCGAAAAATTGGCCAAATTCGCCAGAAACGTCCAATTTTTGACCAAATTCAAACTTGGCCTTAATTTAGGCTTGGGCTTAGGCTTAGGCTTAGGGCTTAGGCTTAGTATGGGGCTTAGGCTTAGGCTTAGTATCAGGCTTAGGCTTAGGCTTAGGTTCAGGCTTAGGCTTAGGCTCAGGCAATAAAAAATCGAAATTTTCAAAAAAAATCCTGCTAGCTTAGCCTAGAGAATCCTGCCAACTAAGCCTAGACGATGCCTTAAAACATCATAACGCACTCAAAACTATCCAAAAACAAAAGATTATAGCCATTTTTGGCTTCGAACTTTGGCCTACGTTCACTTCCAAAAACACTGAAAATCCAATTTTCAAGGGGTCATTATTCAAAAAATCCAAATTTGTGGATAGGGGTTCTATTACAAAAAATGCTTCCCTCAAGGTGCTCTACTCCAAAAAATAGGTCCACTATCCCCCCCCCCCCCAACTGCACTTGATCCCAATTTTACCTTCATCTTACCCATGGGTAAAGTTAGCCTAATTTTACCTGCAGGTAATTTTGAGAATACGGCCCCCAGAACCACATATTAAACTTTTTTCTCTGCAGTAGTACAGTACCAATGTTATGTAAATCGAAAAATAAACGGAATTTTTTACCCCCGTTTTGGGGGGAAAAATACGGTCGCGGGGAAAAAAATACGGGTCGATTCTGGCCCATCCAAAAAACGCAGATCAAAATGTTTCAACCGTTATAAATGTCAACTCAAACTTACTCAATTTTTCAATTAAACTCGCACATAAACAAAAAGGCCACTGAAATTGAAGTCCCAATAACACCACAACTATTTTTACACTACACTGTTTTGGAAAATTGTTTTTTTAAATTCTTTCCGGCTACGTATTATTTCTTTGCGGTAACTGAATCACTTGACGTAAACATTGTACCGCGGAACGTCAAAATTTGCGGTCACGCCCTGTTTGATTGTTTTTGCATACTTAAGGGGGGGGGCTACCCAGGTCAAAAATCAAAGTTCTCCAATTTTGATTATTTTCACATATGTTACTCCCCCAAGGCACCTCTACCTCAGATAAGAACAATTAAGCTTGAAGGTGCACTTTTGGTTCAGTGCGTTTGTCAGTGTATTTACATAGGCAAAAGTACGCCAAAAAGCCGAAAAGTAGCCCTTATTTGGACAGTTCTAGCACAAACCACATTAAGCCAATCAGGCTGAAATTTGGCATAGTAGTAGCCCACATCTATGCGCAAAATCGTATGATCCGGATTTTTGATATGTATTTTCAAATCTAAAATCGAGGGCGAAATGTGAAAAAATGGCCGTTTTTTGGACCCGCCAAATTTGAGTGATTTTACATTTGACGTCATTGCTCAGGCCATGGGCAAAAATTTAAAAAAATGGATCATAGAGGTTGAGATATGACGTTAGGCTATCGAATCATGTAAAAATCAGCTTCGTCAGTGTTAACAAAAATTTCGAGTAAAGGGGCGCTTTGCAACCACAAAAAACTTTTTTGCGCCTATGATTTACACGTAAAATTGATTTTTTGGGAGCCAATAGTGAAAAATTGGCAAAAGCATTGGTTCCAGTTTGTTACATCTGCGATGCGCCTTCTCTGGGGCTACATTGTGTGCAAATTTGAAGCGAATCGGAGAATCTAAAATTTTCACTTTTTTAGGTAGCCCCCCCCCCTTAACCCGGTTCATTCATACTTTTCCTTGAAGATACAGGGACAAGGACATATTCTGGCCAGCTGCTGTAAATTTACTTATTTTGCCAGTTAGTTTCTTGTGATCGCTCACGAACAAAACAATAGAGACAAGGACAAGGACGAATTAAGAACCAAGCGTTATAGTCTCATGTAATAAAATGGGCGTGAGCATTGTACGCTTTACTTGACTAATGATGTCAAGGTTTTTTCTTCCGAAAATTAGGTCAAAAATTAAAATGAAAAAAATTAAATCATGTGCATCAAATTTAAGCTATTTCAGTTTAAGACGTTTTTCGTACTCAAAGGCAAAAATATTACTGAAAACCGCCCCAGTTCGGTGTCTCAAAGCTTTTTTTAACAGTCTATAATGCTGAGTTCAGGGTTCCATCACAGAAATAAAACAATAGAGATGCAGCTAATTCTATTACTCCCTTACCAAAAACACAGCACTGGTTCTATATTAGTATATATTCTATATAGTCTTAAATTAGTTAAGGTAGCGCTCAGCAACAAAACTCATATTTGGCGCTCAGCTCATGCAATAAATAGCAAGACCACTTTAATTGTATATCAAAGAGACATCAAAAAATCCTATTTACAATACAGTTCAGCACTTTAATGTAAATGTGTCAAATTTTATGACCATGTCGAATTTCCTATTCACACTAATTTTGTTTTTGACCTAGCTCAGCTAAACCTCAACCGATTTTGATGATCTTGGTATCAATAAAAAGATCTTTCAAAAATCTAGACGTGATTAATCTTCGATTTTTCATTTTTATTCTTGATTTCGCGAAAAATCGATTTTTCAAAAATCAGTCGTGTTTGAGCGACTGCAAAAAGTGCTGCGGGCCAAAATTTGAAAATCGAAAAACTTTCACGTCTGCATTTATATTCTTTCTTTCATTGTGCAAATTGTCAACTCAATCGCAAACGGCAGCTGGGAGCCAGGTCCAAAAAAAGTAGTCGATTTCGCTATGCAAAAATGTAAGGTTTGCCCACACGTTTCACTTTTTCAAAAATTAGACCTTTCCTAGGACTGCATATTTCCGTTGAAAAAGTTGCAAAAAGCCATACTCAATTTTTTAAGAAATTAAATCAAAAATTTGACATTTTCGAAGATTTATCAGTTTTGTAGGTTTGTCATTTTGGATTTGCTATTTTCACGGCTAAATAACTCAGCAAAACTTCAACGTATTCTTAAGTTTAATACATCAATTTAAAGCTAAGAAACCGGATATTTCAATGATATGAGTAATCATTTTATATAAAAACAAAAATTTTTTTGCTACGGCTACAAAATTGTCCAAAAAGTTTAAAAAAATTTTAAAAAAAAAATCACAATATGCACATCAAATGAAAGCTATTTTCATTTTGAACAACTTTCCTTCAAGACATTATGGTCAAAAATGTCGCTGAAAAAAATTAAACGCCAAAGTCGGTTCCCCTGAGCGCCACCTTAAATTTTCCATCATTGCTGTCAATATTCAAATAGTGTTCTACCTAAAATTGTTCCCAGATTCTGTATTTTAAAGAGTGAATAACCAATATTATCGCATATATTATATTTATATATATTTATATATTTATATATATATATATATATACACCAATATATTATTTCGCAATATCCCGTGGCATAAACCCCCCATCGCTTGCCATCGTAGCCCTGTCTTTTTGCAGATTATTGGTTCCCCCTAACAGAATACAGTGGGTTATCCCTTTATGGCTAGCAACCTGGGCAATTTTCAAAAGCATCTGGATAGTTGCCCCCGGCACCACAATTTTCCTAATAAATTTGTGCCAGGGTATGTTTCTACCCCGAGAGTCAGCAATTAAAAGAATTGGTGGAAATTTGAAAGTTCCTTTGAAATAGTTACGTAGCTTCATTAAAATAGAGCCCAAGTGGTTTTGGCCTGGAAATACTGGACACCTAAGCTCTGATCGGCTTAACCCAGCCGCCCAGAATAAGTCTTTGGTTGCTTCCGCTAGTATTGCTGACCCCGTTTCGAGCAGGCGGCTTTTTAATTCAGCATCACTAAATTTCCGCATGACGACGCCTTCCATAACCGCTAATTTTACGCATTGCCACTTGGAATGATTGAATACAAATTTTCTGCTTAACTTCTTGCACACAGCGGCGTCTGATTCCAGCGCGATTTCGTTAGCCGCTTCGTCATTCTCAAATAAAAAGGCCTTCAAATACTGGTACGCTTGCTCCGAACTTTGAAACTGACGGCCTAAGCACTGTATACCAGTCGCATAAAAATTTGACAAATAATCTGACTTCCCTTGAAATGGGATCACTGAGTAGTGAGTACTTGCGCGGACCTGGCTTCATGACACCTTGCTTCTGAAATAAATAGCCTAAAGCTAAAAGACTATCCTAACTTTTCTAACGCTCTACGCTTAGCAAAAATAGCCTAATACGCAGCGCCACTTTACTCTAATTTTTTTCGTTATTTTCTACATTAGGGAACTGAAGAGAATAAAGAAAAATAGAGAACAAAGATAACATACATAATAATAAAACAACAAATAAAACTAAATAGTAGCAACTAAATACTGAATGCTGATTGCAAATAAAACTTCAAATAAATGAACGTCAATTAGTGGCTAGTTCACGTAGATCTAAATTTTCTTTTTTTAAAACAAAAGTCAACTGCAATAGTTCAAACATGACGTTCAGCCCTGAATGCCCAGAATGGCGATAGCATGAAACGTAACGTCAGAACAGAATAATTTAATTTTACCGATTAGCAAGCTAGTTTGAGCGAAAAAAATAGACGAGTGTGGACCAAATCGATGATCAGCCCTTGATGCCCAGGACGGCAATAGCATGAAATCACCGACTAAACCCGCAGCTCGCACTGATTTTTAAACGCTGATTTACAAGTACATGTTTACGTGAACCAGCTGAAAAACAAAAATGTTAACAATAAAACAATAAAAGTTAAATAAATTAAAAAAAATTAAATTCTATAGTTCAGCACTAGTGCCCGACCCAGAGCTAGTAGCCTATTTATCTCATTAGTGTTAGTACTTTCACTACTTGCATCGGGACTTTCTTGTTGAAAGATATTATCGTCAGGTGGTGGTAAGTTCTCTAGAAAGAAGGCAGTGTGAAGCTTAACCCTGTTCTTATGGACCGTTATTGCTGTACTTAACGGATCTCCTAACTGCTGAAGCATTGCGTTTGTATCCGTAATTCCTATTATTCGATAGACAGTTTCCCACTTAGCACTAAACTTAGAAGCTTTTCGAGGAGGTGCGCGGAGTGTTACTTTGTCACCTACAGCTAAGTGTTGACTTCTAGCTTTCTTATCGTAATAGTGCTTGTATCTTTCTTGCGCTTTTTGCACGCGTAGTTTTGCGGCTCGCCAAACCTCGCGGAGTATACTGGTCACTGTGATAAGATAGTTATCTCCTGCTGCGTAGTTAGTTTCGCCCGGGTTGTAGTGATCAGTTGGTAGACGCGCGTCGCGACCGTGCAGCAAATAAAAAGGGCTCTCCCCTGTAGATTCGTGAGGGGAGGTCCTGTACGCAAAGAGGCAAGGGTTGAGATATTGCTCCCACTCCTTATCATAGTCCGTTAGTTTTGATAGCATATCCACGATAGTGCGATTGAATTTTTCTACCATTCCATTGCACGCTGAATTATATGCGGTGGTATAAGTTTTTCATATTCTCAGTATGACGCAGAGCTCTTGAATTATTTCCGATACGAAACACGGTCCACGGTCGGAATGCAAATGCTGAGGCGATCCGTGTCTGCATAATATTTCGTTGAATAACACGTTTGCTATGGTGACGGCCTGTTAATCTGGTATTGCAAAAGCTTCTACCCACTTTGTTAAATAGTCGACAAAAATAACGATGTACCTATTACCGCGCTGCAATACCGTAAGTGGACCTAAAACGTCTACACCCAAGCGGTGGAATGGTCCCTGAACTTCTATAGGCCGTAATGGTTCTCTAAATGGCGGATTGAGGTTGCGCCTTTTACTACACTCTTGGCAACTTTCACACCACTTTTTACAATCTGTGTACATTCCAGGCCAAAAGTATCGTTCTTGTAGTCGGAACGGAAGTAGGTTCGCTTAAACGCTAAATGTCCACAGAGAGATCCATTGTGCATTTCTTTTAGAACCTGCACCCTATACGCACGTGGTACCGCTATTTGATGCCAAAGATCCCGTTGTCTGACTGGCGTGGGTTTGATTCTATGTAAAAGGCCGTTGATTAACTCGCATTGAGCAGCTTCAGTACTGACTCTTCGTGCCGCTACGTTGTCATTTGGTAAGTCGCCTTGGTGCATATACAAGCAAATAGCTTGAAAATCCGGATCATTTCGTTGGGCGCACTTAAACTCGTCAGCCACAGCTAAAGCCACAGTTGCAACCGGATTTCTAGATAAAGCATCCGCGTTTGTATGAGCCTTTCCACTTCGGTGCTCGATTTTTGGATTGTAAACTGACAACTTTAATGACCATCGCCTGAATCGTTCATTTTCATATTCTTTCTCAAGCAGCCATTTTAGAGCTGAATGATCAGTGATTATAGTAAAGTTATGCCCGTATACATAATGGTGAAACTTCCTAACAGCCCAAACCGCTGCAAGACCTTCTAGCTCTGTAATAGGATAGTTCTTTTCACTTTTGGTTATCACTCTGCTAATAAAACTAATTGGACGTTCTTTACCATTTTCAATTTGTGAGAGAACCGCTCTTAGTCTTATGCGAGAAGCATCTGTATGAACATTGAACGGTTTCTGAACATCGGGATAAATCAAGATAGGTGGGGAGCACATGGCAGCTTTCAGTGACACAAATGCCGCTTCGCAGCCATCGGACCAAACAAACTTTGAATTTTTGCTCGTTAGGGCATGCAAAGGTCTCGCGATTGAAGCAAACCCTTTTATAAATCTTCTATAATACCCTGCTAGGCCTAAGAATTCACGCACATTGGTCTGACTAACAGGTTTTGGTGTTAAGTTTTTAGTGTTCTGCCTTGTGGTTTCAGGTAGATTACCTAGGTCCGAGACCGAAGTGTGACTCTCCTGACTAGAAGGTAGGGCCTACGTCGCTCACTAAGCCTAGAGAAAGTACGTAAAACTGAGATCTAAGCTACCTGACTAAATAAAATGCAGGAATTACACAGAAAAACCAGTTAGAATAACATTTATTGAATAAATCGCAACTTTTGGGGCAGATACAAACAATTGGGACAGGGTATAAAAATAACGGGCCGCAGCCGAGAACACAACCGACCGTCGCAGAAATTTGTAACCAATCTGTGCCGCCTTTGAGCCAGGCACTTTACATCAATTTGTCAAATGTGAATACGCTGAGCGGTTGTTATTGTAAAAACTTCGTTAGAGATAATTTTAACCTTTATAAATGCGCTATTCACATTAACCACATTTCTTAGACATACTTCACATCCCTCTCTCTCCGATAAAGTTCGGCCCGAACTTTCCCAAGAGGTTTTTCTGAAAAGTTTTTGGAGTTATGGCGAAAAAGGGAGTCGAAGAGTGGGAAAACTCAACCCGCATTTATCCTAGAGAAAGGGGTGTATCTGCATTTATACATAACTAGTAATTATAACAATTATTAACAGACTAATTGAAATTTCAATTCACAGAATCAAACTAAATCAAACTATTAATCAAAAACAAAACAAATACAAAACAAATTACTAATCCACACGGACGAGAAAACAAAACAAAAATGTTAAAGCACATATGGTTAATACCCGAGTTATAAATTTGGAATGATTAGAAGCGAGCATGGGTTTAGGTGTGTATAAAATGAAAACCATTAGTGTCTTTTTGAAATCGGTCGAGGTTTTTACCTTGACCCTCCCTCTCTCTCCAATGAGCAAAAATAAAACTACAGTATATAACAGATCGAGGATCGGGAGAGGGGTCGGATCGCGGCAGGGAAGCCTTAAATGAAAACGCATACTCGCTTTTGCACATACATTATACTAAAGTACAGGTTATTAAACTATTAGGTTTATCGATTTTCCAAATTTTAAATTCTGAGTTATGATCTGTGCGCTTTACCATTTGTAATTTACCCGTACGATGCGTTTGTTTTATGAATAAAGTAAAAGATTTGTTTGGTTCTTGGGTTTTTGTCCGTAGCTTATAAGATTCTATAGGTTATAAATGTGGCCTTTATCACTTCTAGGCCGACCATAGGTGTAGAAGTAGCCCCATACGGCAGGTATATTCCATGCCTTGGCCTCGGCCATGTTCGCCCCAAACCGGCGGCCGGATACATAACCTGAATTAGCAGGTGACACCTTTTATGGTCATTTTTGAAAATCGTACTATTTCAAACTACGTCAAACCCGTAATTTCGTTAAATAGATGGCCCCTGTGGCCTTATTTGAGAGTCCAAACGCATGCGTATTAAACTGAAATTGCGCACCATTGTTTTAAAAACCAGAAAGGGGTCATTTAGGATTACTGTAAATTTAAACTGTTTTGACGGTTTCATACAGGGAGAAAATTAGATATTTAAAACAAAGGACCGTTTGAGCATACAATGGCAATAAAAATTGAGCATAAATATGGCAGAAATGACACAAAAATTATACAGTATTATAAAATATTTTACACTAGTAGTTACTAAAATGAGGCAGAATTATTATGACAAGTTAAAGCGTTAATCACAATAATAATCAAAATTCAAATCACGGAACTCATACATACACAATAGCACATACATACATTATACACATAAGCATACATAGACCATACAAGGCACTGATTGCAATAATATTGATGATATTGATCCTCCTCCTGTACACGTTACCATCCTATGTCAGTATTTGGATCATAGAACTCGGATTAGTTTTGATTGTACAGGGATCAAATTATTCGTTCACCTCCGGTTTACCCTTTTCTCCAAAAAAACAAAGCGACACAGAACAGAACAGAACAAAAACGGCCGAAATCACGCAAAAACAAAGACAAAGACAAAAGAGAACAGCGACACATTAGCTCAAAAAAATTCAGAACAACACACGACACAAAATAAGGCAGAAAAATTTTGCAGGTACACACTACAACACACCGTACAAATTATACAAATCACAAAATAATATCAAAACAAAGGAAAAATAAAACAGTTCACTACCACGTTAGTAAAACAACATAATACACACTAGTTCAATCCGTTACACAGTACATACCAAATATACACACACAAAAACACACGCAAAACACACCAGGACATACACAACACACACACACAACACTACATACTACACTAATACACATCAATACCGGTAAACTTTCACATTATACAACCCAAAATTCCACTCAGAACCTTCAAAACACACCGAAATTCCGTTCAAATCCATGCCAAAATCACGTTCAAAGCCGTATTTCCGTTCCCATTAACACGTCCATATTCCCACACATACCCACGAACACCCGAAGAAAAGAAAAAGGAAGAAAAATCCAGAAGAAAACCGAAGAAAAAGTCCAAAACCCATCAGGAATCACCTCAAAACAGGTAAAATTTCAAAAAAAAAATTGGTTAAATTTCTAATTAATTTAATTACTATTGATTATTTATACATATTATATCAATAACAGTTATGGGGGAAAGGTGTTGGTTGCTTGGGGGTGATAGTCTGGGCCATGCGTCCCTGTGCCATCACTTATCCCAAGTTTCTAACACCTTTCATATTTTTGTTAATTATACCACCCCTCGCTCCACTCATTAGTCAATTTGTTGTTTTCGTAATGTCAGAACAATGTGACATGGGCGCAGTTTTAGTTTTGTCAAAGTAACTGCAGCTGGTCCGATTTGTTCGGACGGCTGCACACCGCCACCTAGCGAGCTGGCGGGCCAGAGTCGCCATGTTTTTCACATGGTGGCTCACTGTGCTCTTACTGTACCACATGTACATAGTGAAACTGGTCGGGGGAAATTAGAAAATCTCCCTTGGCGCACCGGGCGGCATCGCTCAGACGCCAAGGGGGATTTTCTAGGCTAGAAAGGGGGTTGAGCGCGCGACCGGGTTACAATAATTAACAAAAATACTGCAATATCACAAATCAGAAATTACCGACAAAAAAAACAAGACAGACAGTGAGCACTGGGAAAAATCACAAATTATGATATGAATTAAGGTGATAAGGTCGACTGGGTCAGGCGTGGCTGCGACCGCGGCGTACTGTTCTGACCCAAGCATGTCTCTCTCGACGCCCGTTATAATTTCCAGGGCTCGATTTAGGATTGCAGCGCCGGTTCCCGTCCAATTGTTAGCATCAGCTAGGACCGGGATAACTTTTCCCCTCAACTCTGGCTTCAGGCCTTTTTTCAACTGCTCTAAAATTCGACTGGACTTCAAATTTTCAGGATCAGAACTGAAGGCTTTGGCCGCCAAGAGTTGGAGCTCAGTGATATAAACATGGGAATTTTCAGCCGGACGCTGATAGCGGGTGAAGAAACGTTCTGCCCACTGTTCTTTTGTGGTGAGGAAGGGTTCATAAATACGAAAAAGGAGGGCTTTGAGTCCCTCATAGGATTCAGGCATCCCCAATTCCCCGATTTGAGTCAGAACCTTGTCTCCCAAACAGTTGGACATCAAAGCCAACCAGACATGCTCAGGTACGCCATTGATTTTGGCCAGAGACTCGAAATTTCGTACAAAATTTGATACTTTAGTCGCAGCGCCCGTACCCTGAAATGGTGGCAAATTTTTGAACGCTGCAATATAATCGCGGCGTGGGATTTCCAGAAAATTCATTTTGGGAGGGGGGGGTGAAAAATCTGCTTTTTCCTGCTTCTCTTCGGTTTTCAACAATTGATTTTCTATCCCCAGAAGTGCCAATTCTTCTTGCTTTCCTTTAAATTTTGGGATAGTTGGGGGGGGGGTATTTTCGCTTAAATTCGGGTCGGAGCCGTGTTTATCCTTATTCCGCGCCTTTACTCTGCCCGCTATTTTTCGTCCAAAGTATTTGAAATTGCAAACTCCGAAACTGAATTACGCCGAGGCGGGGATCTTTGGATGTTCATGAAACTTTAAGCGAAAATTTCCCACAAAAATGAAAAATTAGGGGCAAAAACCATACTAGAAAAATTCCATAGGCTAGGTAGCACAGATATTAAAAATTTCTCGAAAATTTGGGCAACATAACGCCTAGGAGGGGGGGCATTTTCCAGACAAAAACACAAGAAAACCAGAAATTGACGTATTTTGGCCCCACCTTCAGGCCTGGGTTGTCGACATTCGGTCTGGCGGCCTCGCCATGTTAAGTTTTTAGTGTTCTGCCTTGTGGCTTCAGGTAGATTACCTAGGTCCGAGACCGAAGTGTGACTCCCCTGACTAGAAGGTAGGGCCTACGTCGCTCACTAAGCCTAGAGAAAGTACGTAAAACTGAGATCTACGCTACCTGACTAAATAAAATGCAGGAATTACACAGAAAAACCAGTTAGAATAAGATTTATTGAATAAATCGCAACTTTTGGGGCAGATACAAACAATTGGGACAGGGTATAAAAATAACGGGCCGCAGCCGAGAACACAACCGACCGTCGCAGAAATTCGTAACCAATCTGTGCCGCCTTTGAGCCAGGCACCTTACATCAATTTGTGAAATGTGAATACGCTGAGCGGTTGTTATTGTAAAAACTTCGTTAGAGATAACTTTAACCTTTATAAATGCGCTATTCACATTAACCACATTTCTTAGACATACTTCACATTGGAAAGTTTTCAACCGCCGCCAATTTTTCTGGGTCAGCGGCTATACCATCACCGCTCACGATGTGGCCCAAGAACTGCACTTTTCTCCGCACGAATTTGCATTTCCTAGACTTCAGTTTTAAGCCTGCTTCCTTCAGCCTTAGGAAAACCTGCTCAAGACGAACCAAGTGCTCATCAAAAGTGCGCGAAAACACAATGACATCATCCATGTACACCAGGCATTTGTCCCATTGTAGCCCTGCCAGCACGATATCCATGAGTCTTTGGAAGGTTGGCGGTGCGTTTGTAAGACCCATTGGCATCACGTTGTATTCAAAAAGGCCAACATGAGTCGTAAAAGCGGTTTTTTCCTTAAAATTTTCTGCTAACGGCACTTGATAGAAACCGGAATTTAAGTCCATCGTGGAAAAATAAGCATTATTGCCATCCAGCGCCTCTAAAGCTTCGTCAATCCGCGGTAAAGGGTAAACGTCTCGTTTAGTGATTGCGTTTATCCGTCGATAGTCTACACAAAACCGGTCTGTGCCGTCTTTTTTGGACACCAAAACAATTGGCGAGCTCCATGGCAATCGGCTGGGCTGTATCATACTTAGCTCTTGCATTTGTTTAACGTACTGCTCTACCACTGGTTTTTTAGACTAGGGAAGCCGATAATGAGCTTGTCGAGCTGGCCGTGAATCCCCCAAGTCAATATTGTGTTTCAGTACGCTTGTCAGCCCCAAGTCTTGGTCATCTCGAGCGAATACGTCACGGTGACTAATTAGCAAATTACGCAGTCGCAACCGGTCCTGCTCGTTAATTTCGCTTTCACTTAGGTTGATCCCTGAGAACTTGTTGTCATTGTGGTCATCAATAATGGCAAGCGAATGACCTTACTATACGCCGTGCATTCACAGTAGTCGGCCAAATAGCACAAGAATTTTCCCCGCTACTAACTGATTGAAGCCTGCCCAAAAATTTTCCTTTGGGTATTTCTATGTCTTGATGAAGCACATTGAGCAACCTAACTGGTACTTGCCCCTGTTGAACATGAACAAGAGCTCTTGCCCCGATGATGCCATGTTTGTTGGATAGCATGCTGTTGGGCTCAAAATATAACGTTGTCGCAGCGTTGAATTCAGCAACTTCCTTCAGCTGACACATATACACTACTTCTGACCGCTTTGGGATCCAAAAACTTCGATCGAAGCGTAAGCCGAATTCGATTTGGTCCCCGTCGTCAACAGAAAAGGACACGACTTCATTGTCTAGAGAAACTGTACCGGCTTTAAAATTGATTCCAACTTTTCCAAAATTAGCCATAAAATCGGCCCCAAGGATGCATGGTAATGGTGCTTCATCAACGATATAACAAGGGTGCTTCTTCAGGGTTGCTCTAATCTTATCTCCAAATTAACTAATCCTGTGAGACTAAGATTATGTCCAGTCATAGAGCTGATAGACGGCGCTGTATCGCTTGTCAGATGCAACGTTTTCAACTGATAAAAAAAACGCTGATAGGCATCCTGACGAAGTAGACTTACGGACGCACCGGTATCTAATAGCGATGGAATAGCCATACCTTGTATTATTGCCATCACTGTCATACTCGGGTATGGTTTTAGTCCTAACACCATATTCGATGGCTGAGTGATCTGCTTAAGTTTATGTGGAAAGCCTAAAGACAATATGTGTCCTAGTGTTGGAACCAAAACTAGGACACCAGCACCCACAACCTGATTGATCATGCACCCTCGATAAAGGAGAAAACCGACTAAGACCAGAGCAAAGTAATATCTTGGTACGCTATCTTCTGACTTAGTTCGTCGACGGGAACTACTACTACTACTACGGATTCGTGACATAACCACAAAGCGGGCCATTGCTGACAGTGTTCCGGTATTATACGGCTGTAAGCTGGAGAGGACGAAAGAGTAGTTGGTGTGCGTGCGGGGGCAAGTACAGATGGAAACCCTATGCGAAACTGTTTCGTTCTGTTAGATGCTGACCAACCAACATTGTGAACTGTATAGAATGGAAGAATGTGGCTAGACCTAATTACTGGGACCTCCAACAGAAAAACATACGTAAATCGTCTAAGATCAACTCGCACTGGGTAAATATTCCCTACTTGGTATACCAATGAGGGCTCTTTCATCAGTATCGTATCGGCTAGATCCGTATTATGCGACAGGAGGTTCTTTATTCCCGTCACACTGATAAGTTTCGGACTGAGACGGCCTGTCGTTGCCGAGAGCACTACAGCGTCGATGAGGTCCACCAGAGCTGTTTTCACAGTATGCAGTGTCAGCGCTCCTTCGGCCTGTGACGTAGATCGATCCACTAGACACTCCAGCATTTCCAACGACTGATGCAAATCTCCAATAGAATGATGAACAAAGGAATATAATTTCTTGGTAGCTACCTCTATTTCTTGCAGTACCTCTGACCGTAGATGACCCTGGTCTTTCAACATTCCAATAGCTTCGTTTAGAGCGTTAACTTCGTGAGATAATTTCCCTAGATAGACACTGTTGGCTATACCTAGTCCCGCCCCACTAAGACCTAAGAGACCAGCTGCTATCAGTCCCAGTTGCCTTTTCGACCGATAGTCTTCTCGGCACAAAGTTGGATGCAATTTGCAGGTTGAACTTAGTAACTTGGAGTAATAGTTGGTGTCTAAAAGCCCCTCGTACACACTCGCCATCGATTCGATGGCCTCTTGCAATTTCTGGTAGAGTGGAAAAAGATGGCAATTTGGGTCGTTTCGATAATTCCCGTCTTGACGCCGGCGATTGAAAACGTGAGAAATGTTGTTGTGGAGGATTACCGGGAAGTACCTATTATCTTCAGGTACTAAAACTAATCCACTAGGTTCCAGTACCATTCCGACTCCGCTATGGATGACAGTGCCAAAGTTTCGTAACTGCCCGGTCAGTATGCTGTCAGCAGCGATGGTTATAGGAAACCCAATAACTAGCAACAGAATAGCCGAAACGAACCATGTCGCATGCAAAACTGGCTTCCTAGGCGCAGCTAATCGTTCGCTTACATTACCTACATCAGAGCTGTTTCCTATTTGACTTGGACTGCACTGAATAGATTTGCAAGCAGTGGCAGCGTGATTTACCTGGTGTATCGCAGCTGAAGTTCGGATGTCACTACGCTCTAATAATCGTCTATTTTATTCGCGCAGCTCCGCTAATTCGTCTTCAGCTTGCTCTTGGGGACTGCTATTTGCCCTTGAGCCATTGCCAACCCCTGAGCTTACAGAGAAATGTCCAGTACCGTGAATACGTACATCTGTGTGCCTTGCTACATAACTATTGTTATCGCTGTGATACCAATGAGGACCACTGTACGTGTGTGTGCCCCCCTGATTAGAAGCCCTTGGCGCAGAGTTTTGGTAGCCTGAACGCTGATAATTGTCCCCCCTCCGATAAGCCTCTCCCCATGAGCCGCCGTGATGTTGCCGATGGGGACAGTTAGGCTTGAAATGATCTGCTGCACCGCACACAAAACATCGTCTACTTACACTGCTACTTTCCACCCTTACGTTTGCTTGCGGTTGCTGCCTAGTAACCTGTGGCCTAGGGTTAGGTTGCTCTGTAACCGAATTCCGCGCATTAAAAGTGCAAGCCTGCATTTTCTTTATCGACGCCTCAAACATATCCTTAATGCGCGCCTCAAGCTGTTCTAGTTCTTCTCGCCGCACACTGTCCTTATTGGAAGCGTTTTGATTTACACATTGCACAGGTTGCGCATTATAGCATTTGAGTTCCTACTATGGCCCTGGCTATTACGCGGGTGCCCACGGTAGTTTGATTCCACATGTGTTCGACGACCATAATGCGAGTCTAGCCATGGCACCGAATGGTGCAGCAGATGGTCTTTTGCTTCCTGCATACGCGCGCTACTTACAGCTTCTTCAAATGTAGGTGGTTCTTGTGGACACGTAACGTATTGAAAAAGTCGGGGCAGCAAACCGCGTAAGAAATGTTTTCGTTTCAAAATTTCTTGCGCTGTGCTGTCTAAAGTATGAAAACTTTCGCTTACAAGCCGCTGAATATCAAGAGCATAATCGCTCACCGGCTCATTCGCCCCTTGCCGTCTATTTAGGAGCAAATCCGTGGCTAGATCGGACGTGAAACAAGTAGAAAATTGATTCTTAAGGGCTTGCAGCAACTGTGTATTGTCGGCCCGCATCTGCTGGGGAAGGCCGTTGTATACTACTTCGGCAGACCCTTTTAGATATGATGGTAAAATGTCTGCCTTGCGGTTATTTTTGGTGACTCTATTCGCGGCAATATACCGCTCAAAGGCTATGTGCCACCTGTCAAAACTTTCCCCCGGTTTGCCATAATAGGGTCCAGGAGCTAGGCCAAATCCAGTACTCACAAATCCAGCTAGCTATGATGTAACTGTAAACTAGGTTCTGTAGAACTTAGATCATAAAGCACAAGGGCGTTTCGAGCTTGAATGTACCTTTTTTTAGGTACAAACTGGCAAAAAAACACGCTTGTTTTGATTTCTGTTCTCTTAATTAGACAATGCCGGAATTAACACACTACTGTAAAACGCCACTAACTTAGGCCTTTATTTTAGCGCAACTGACGAACAGAAAATGGAACAGTCAGATTTAAACTAATCATTAACCAAAACATGAATTAAAATACAGAAATACAAAAGGCCGATTCCCAGGTCTAACCGTGAGAATGGCAGATTACATATTAATAAACTTTTCTTTAGGTAGGTGCAGGAGTGTACGTACATAGGTATTACACCCTGGGGGTACAAAAGGCAAAACCACCTGGTTCGCAGGTTCCTAATTTTCGCTTAGCAGGTTGCATTATAAGACACAACAAACTGTTCAAAATTAACTATTGTTTTAATTTTTGGTGAAATTTTACGTCGTTTTTCAGTGTTTCTGTAGATGTCTGCGTGTCTAGGAATCTCCCACAATTTATGTTGAAATAAAGGCAAGAATTTAATCTAAAAGCAGGTATTATTTATATTTCCAGTAAAATTAATTAGCCCTTTATTGCTCCGTAGTTCCAACCGACGAAGAAGCAGAATAAACGCAATAAAAGGGTAAACCGAAAAATAAATGGGTAAACCAGAGTACATAGGTAAACTAAATACAATAGATAATAATTAACACGGCATGATAGATATAAGTCCCGATGACTAAAATAAAGGCGGCCAAAAGAAATGCGTAAAATAAGGCGAAATGCATAAATACGAGCCAATAACAATACATACGTATAAGGCGAAATACGCGTAGAATAAGGCGAAATGCGTAAATACGAGCCAATAACAATACAGAGAGAGCGTAAAAGCGCAATTAAACCGTAACACTTTACTGCCGAGTCACCGGTTGCAAACAAATAATGCCAGGTATTGGTTCCATTGGATACAAGAAGCCATCCGATGTACGCAGGAATTGGATCGATAAGATTGTAGGAGGGGCAGGAAACGCTTGAGGGCTGACGGTCAGGATGCTTGGCATCAAACTCTGCTGGCTGCTAAATGTTGGGATCAAGCGAGGCGGTCGCATTATTGGCGATTGCAGTACATTTGTCGCGAGAGCTTGGTTCCCGGGCGGCTCTGTCTCGACGGCGGTTGTCGTGAGGGGCGAAAGAGGTTCGATGGCTACAGGCTGGCTAACCACGGGTAGCGGGGACGACACAGGTTTAGCAACTGTGGCAGGAGTGGTAGATTTGGGCAATGTGACTTGCATGGAATCGACAAGTCGCTCTGTCGGCTGGGCCACAGAGCCTACCGATGGCTCAACTGATTCGGCTGGGAGCTCGTTTGGCCGCAATTCATCCATGGTTGGCGTACCATTGTTACGTTGCAGTTCGGCCGTAGTTGGCGCATTTCGCCAGACACTGCACGTGTCAAAGCAAGGAATACTGCCGCTAATTGTGCGCTTGCTATAAGGCACCGGGTTGCGCGTAAACTCTTTTACACAGGACCGAAGAGGTTTAATGCTGCGCTCCCAACAGCTAACGATCAAGCGCTGACCTCGCGTGGTCAGATGAAGGTCATCCACGTACAGGACTCGCTTTATTGGTCGATACGGTGGTGGTCGATCAGCAATTCCAGAACGGAGAAACAACGTAGCCGGGATTTGCATGTACTGAAACCCAGCAGCAGCGCAGTTTGATTCGATGAAGTTGGACCTCTCATCGTAGGTATCGGGAGGCAATTTCAGCACATTTTGAGGGACGATTGACGACCAATAAGTGCGATTGGCATATGGGGTCAGCAAATAAGCGAGGTCGTCAAACAGGCGTTGCCAACGGGATGGTGGCCGTTGTATGTCGTTGATTCCCGCAGTTCACAATAATGTACTTATAGTGGTTCAAATTAACTTTCTTCAGCGCATGAGCAAGGGACGACATGGTCCCTCCAGAAATCGCCATAACGTCGCCAGCTTCTATTTCCTTTCAGTTGCGCAAAATCGAATCACTGATTACCTGGCTCCTTCAAGCATTGCTGTCGGAGTTCTGTTAATAGACGTCCGTAAACGTTTTCTCCGGGCCACAGAGAAGGCGAAGTCTCTCGCATGGTGGGTTCGCCGATACCGGAGAACCAGAACTCGTTTCGGCCGGCGGCGGCAAATAGGATTTCTTTTTCCGGAGATTGCAGCAGGAGGTTGAAGAACTCATCACTTGTGGCCGCCACAGTTTTCATCGTCGCCACCATAATATTTTCTCGCGCAAACGTATATGCCGCACATCTCGGTAGTCGGACAGTAGCCATATAGCGTCGCAACTCGTCTATATTAGCCCCAAAACACGGATTTGTTGCTACGTGATGGCTTTCTGCGCGGAAACCTTGTTGGAAAAGACGTATGACGACTTGCTTGATGCTATTCAATACGAGCGACGTATTTCCCGATTTCAGTTTTACCACGTTTCCAACGTAAAACATGTGCAACGGGCTTTCGGAGGAGACATAAATAATAGTCTTATTATGATAAGGATCCTCCTACTGAGTGGCGTCATTGGGAGATGCAGGATTACGCCCTTGTGCAGTCTAAAATCACAGATAAATGCTTAATTGATAATTATGGCTGATAAATGCAATCGATAAAGCCTAATGAATAAATAGACATCTCGAACGTTTGAGCTAAGCAGCGGTTAAAATAAAAATTGTTAAAGGCTAGTTTACCAAGTTATATAGATAAATGGCTAAATTACGGTTATTAATGAACGCTTAGGGCTAACACAGTTATTTGAGTCGGGTCCGCAAGTAGTATCGTTGTACGTTTTGCTCGTCGTTACTTAAGTCGGGTCCTGACGTATTGACGGGTTCAGTATTTTGTGGGTTCACGGGGTCACCTAAGTCGTTCTCATCGTTATTGGCCACGTCTTTAGTCAGTTCAGGTAATGTCAGATCTCGACAGGGTTTGGCACGATTTACATGAATCCATTTTTCTGGTTTGCGAGGGTTATCGACGGGCTTGACTAAAATATTTGGGTAACGAATGTCAAGTATGCGCATCGGTCCATGCCAAGGATGCATTAACTTTGGTGTTTTTCCTTTGACGGGTTTCGGCGTGTGAACATATATCCTATCCCCTATTTTGTATTTGGGACATTTGAACTTGCGGTCGTAATAGGTTTTGTAAGTTTCTTGTGCTTTTTCGATTGACATTTTTGCTTGTTCCCAAGCACTTTGAAAACGTTGTGCCATATTTTGTTTATAATCGTCTATTTCCGAGTACACGGAAGGAGCGGGTAACAGAGCGGTGTCAGTGGGAAGTTTGCAGTCTCGACCAAATAGTAAATAGTATGGGGATTCACCGGTTGACGTGTGTACGCTGCTGTTCCAGGCTAGGCGTGCTTGCGGGAGATGATCATCCCAATCTTCTTGGTCACTAGATGTGTACATCCTTAGCATGGTCATTATGGTTTTATGTTGCCGCTCAACAAGGCCATTACATTGAGGATGGTAAGCAGTAGTACTTAGTTTTTGTATGTTCAACAATTTGCACGTCGACTCCATTAATTCGGACATAAAATTTTGGCCTTGATCAGAAATGAGTACACGAGGTGCGCCGTATCGACACACAATTTCGTTCACCAGAATTTCAGCGATTGTGCTGCTCTTCGCGTCCTGAAGAGCGAAGACTTCTATATATTTTGTAAAACTGTCTTGAAATTCCAGTAGCCAACAGTTTTCTTTGTGTGTTCGTAGTAATTTACCAGTTAGGTCAACATGAATTCGTGCCCATGGTGCCGTAGTTGGAATAGGGAAAAGTTCAGCTTGGACTTTTTGTGGTGGACTTTTTCTCGTCGCGCACCCTTTACAGGATTGACACCAATTAATCACGTCTCGTTTTATTCCAGGCCAGAAGTAGCATCGTCTTAATTTCTGGTAAGTTTTATTTTCACCTAGGTGGCCCGATAAAGGGGAGCCGTGGTATGCAGTGAGAATGTCCTCACGCAATGTGGGGGGGATAATAGGTAGAAAATGAGGGCATGCTCTTCGTCCTACATTTTTGTACAAAATTCCGTTTTCAATTTTGAGGCTATGCTGATTGTTTTGAGCACTGTCAAAAAATTTTTTTAAGGGCTCACTGTCGCGCTGTGCCTGTTTTAAACAATTGTCATCAGGAATTTGTTCAATCTGGCCAATAAGACGACTCATTGCGTCTGCATTGGCATTTGTTTTTCCTGAACGATGAAGAATCGTCATGTCATAGCCTTGTAACTGTACGGCCCAGCGTGCTAGGCGGGCAGACGGGTTTTTTACGGTCATTAACCATTTAAGGCATTGACAGTCAGTAATCACTGTAAATCGTTTGCCATACAAATAACATCGGAAATGGTTAACTCCGTAAACAACAGCCAGAGCTTCTAATTCGACGGAGTGATAATTTTTTTCGTGTTTATTTAGAGTGCGGCTTGCAAAAGCAATAGGATGGTCGTGGCCAAAACGATCTTGACTTGGCGCCTAGACCTGTATGGCTTGCGTCGCATTGTAATATAAATGGTTTTGAAAAATCTGGCAAAATTAACACAGGCGCGGTAATTAAAGCTTGTCTTAATTTGTTGAAGGCAGTCTGTTGCGATTCGGTCCATTGAAACTTTTGTCCTTCCGCAGTAGCTCTGTTAAAGGGTTTGCAATGGCGGAGAAGTCGCGAACAAAACGCCGGTAGTAGGATGCTAATCCTAAGAATTTGCGAACGTCGTCCAGCGATTTTGGAGTAGGGTAGGTTCTAATTTTCGCAGTTTTGTCAGGGTCTGGGCTGAGGCCATTTTTTGAAATATAGTGACCAAGGTACTTAATGCTTTGTTTGCCAAAATGGCATTTTCGTCTTTTTAATTTGAGAATATATTTTTGTAGCCGTGAAAATACGACCTCTAGGTCACGTAAATGTTGTTCAAACTTACGGCTAAGAACTAAAATGTCGTCAAGGTAACAAGTACAAACTTTCTGGTTCAAGCCCGACAAAACTAGCTCCATTAGTCGTTGGAAGGTTGCAGGCGCATTCACTAGGCCAAAAGGCATGCCAAGAAATTGGTGTAATCCTAAGTGGGACACAAATGCTGTTTTTTCGGCGTCCTTAAGGTGTACTTGCACTTGCTAGTACCCCGAGCACAGGTCCAAATTACTAAAATACTTAGCGTTACCTAATAGGTCGAGTGTTTCGTCAATTTGAGGTAAAGGGAATACATCCTTTTTCGTTATTGCATTCAATGCACGATAGTCAACACAAAAACGATCTGATCCGTCAGCTTTTTTGACGATCACTATTGGGCTTGCCCATGGAGAATGGCTTTTTTCGATAATACACCATTTTTCCATTTCGGTTATATGGTTTTCAAGAGTTTTTCTTTGCGCAAATGGCACACGATAAGCACTTCTTTTAATAGGTCCGCATCCTTGCGTGTCAATTGTGTGGTAAACTACAATAGTTTTTCCTAGGTCCCAATCGTTTTTTGCAAAAATTTTGGCATATTTTTTTTAACAAAGCTACTAGTCTTTGTTTTTCCGAGTCGTCGAGGTCAGAGTCTGTTAGATTAACGTCTTTGGGCCCAATGGGGAGATCAGACGTGCAGTCATCTAAGGCTGTTATGTGGTCGGTTTGAAGGCTACGCAAAGATTCTACACTACCGATTCGGGCGCCCTTACGCAAGGTAACAGGTGCCAATTGAGGGTTTAACAGCCTCACCGGAATAGAATTGTTTTTTATTGTCACCAGCACATTAGCTCCTATAATGTTATAACGGTCGAGCCAATTGCTGTTGGGTGAAAATAAGGCCTCTGAAAACTGTCGGGGCAGTTGAGATTGTTCCACATTGGCCATCAGGACAGTTACTGATCGCGGGGTTACAGTGTCAGGGTTACAGTGTCGTTGATTGAAACAGCAGTTAGTCTCTCTATCTGAGGTCGTTGTAGGTTGCTCCGCAGCGGTAGTTTTGTGCCGCCAATGTTTATGGTGGCCTTCGAAAAGTCAAAAACAACCGGGCCTAATTTTGCTAATAAGTCGCGTCCAATAATGCAGTCGTGCATATTTCTGTCGACGACATGTGCGGAATGATCAATTTTAAAGGGTCCGATTTGGAAAGAGGCTAACAGAGCTCCTATTAGTGGAAGACTGTGCCCTGTAGCAGAATAAGCGCGTGCATCTGGTTTCGCAATTTTTCCTAAAGGCTCGGCTATTTTTCGTGTGAGTAGAGTCATATAAGCTCCAGTGTCAAAAAGGGCAGTAACTGGCTTGTGGTTAATTTGGATCACACTTGACGCTGTGGAGTGGCCAGAATTTTTTCCTAATACGTTCACGCTAGGTAGCTCGAAGTCATCTACTGAAAGTGTGCTTGACATAATTGCGGGCAATGGTGGTATGGTTATATCGCCAGTCCTTCCTATAAAGGATTCGTTTTCAGCAGGTTCTGTAACAATAAGTCTGGGCGAATCAGAATCTGTGTCTGAGTTTTGGCCGTTTGCACCTCGTGAGCACTGAATTAACTTTTTTTTCAGCAAATAATATGCAATTAATATGATGACTGCCAGTACAATTAAAATTACAGTAATATTTATAAACGCTTGCAACGGTCCTTTCAAGATGTCGTCAAGTATTATGCCCGTACCTTCGCCTACCCCTGTAAACACATCATGAATACCGACCCCTAATCCATGGACTGCCGATCCAATAGCTACTCCAGTGTGTTCTATGATTTGGCCGATACCCGATCCGACTCCATCAATAACTGATTTCACTATACGCGGATTTGTTGATAAAGCTGCAGAATAGTTGACTAGTATGTCAAGCTTGTTTTCAAGAATTCGCGTACGCATTTGATAGCTTCGTAACATGGTCATGGTGTTAGTTAAACCGACAATGTTGCTATGAAATAAAGCTGGACTATCAAAAGTTAAGTTACTATAGCTGTAATGAAACGACAATTAGATAGGGATTTCAGCAACTGCTGCTCTTCCGTTGGTCGATTTCCAATCTGATCCTAATTTATATAGTCCTTGTATGTGGTGATCACATGATACGGTTTGACTCTCAAGTACAAGGTCTCGACTTCCAGGTGAAACAAAGTATAGTTTTTTATGAATTAATACAGGAACAACTTCATAGCAAACATTATCGACTTTGTACTCCCAGTAAATATGATCGGGTATAATTGTTTTGCAGGGTGAAATGAAAAGGGCTTCGCCGGCAAATATGGCGTGTATGTCCGAGCGGTTCAGCAGTACTCGGGCTCCTAACGTGGGGTCAATACGCAGTAATTGGTGTATTTGTTGCAGTTGTCGATTTGCAATGTTACACAGCGATAGCCACACCTGTGCAAAGTTTTGTTGCTCGGCTTCTATAATTTTTGTGTGAAGATATTCTAGTTTTGCATTAATTGGGTCATAGTTCGTTTTGCCGGTAGGTTTGTTTAAATTAGATGGTACGTAACGAGTCTTGAAATGTATAGCCACTCCTTGGTGTGATAAGAAGGTATTTCGTGGAAGACACTTTGGGGGTTGAGAGTTTCGAAGGGAAAAAGCGCCTTGCAGTTGGTCAACAATAATATGTGAATTGCTAACGGAAACGTTGTAGATGCCTTTATATTCATAAGGGCGGGCGACTAAACGCTGTTTTATTCCAAATTATAGTGGATAAGGTTGTCCGACAGAACCCCAAGGTTGCGGTGCAACCACCTACAGCGCCTAGGTCACTGTTAATTGTTATACCGTCTGTTGTGGCTACATAACCTAGCTCGATAATCATGTTTTTCGTTTTGATGCAGTGGTCGTAGCAGCACCAATGGTACTCAAGGCCTAACGAATTGTTTGTCATATAAAATTCAGAATGCACACGTGCTAATGGTTGATTTTTCCACTTTTTCAATTCGAATGCCTGCGCACACTCAGCCTGTGGGACAGGATGTGAAGTTGACTGCTCAGCGACAATTCCGCGTGAGTTGAAAAATCCGACGTGTGTACATATTTTATGGGTTCGTATCCAACAACTATAGGCTGTAGTTTGAACAGGCGTTGAGCGAGGGATATAAATGGTAGCAAGTCGTTTTCTAATAGTGTCCATTTTTGGTGGTATGCAATGTACTATTTGGGGAACCGCAACAGCGTAACCAGAGCGGGCATTTCCGCAAAAATTATACGTGCGAGAGGCGTTACAATTGAGCCATGAGGACATTAGTACTATGGTCGCAAAAAATATTGTGATTAATTGTAATTTTGGCCGTACAGTGTTGAGTAGGCATAATTTGTTCGTATTTCGCTTGGTTTGGGTGTGTTTTTCGGTTGTTTTTGATCGGGTGTTGTCTCCCGTGAGGACAGACTCACCATATGTCATAGTTTCGACTGAGTTAATTGTGAAATTGTCTCCAAGCAAAGTGTTTAGTTTCTCTTCTAAAACAGTTAGACGCTCTGTTGCGTCGGGGGGGAGAGGTGAATTTGACGGAACAGTAGTTGTGTCAATATTGTTTATCTTATTATTGTAATTTTGACGACCTCCTCTTCTGTTCCCCCTGTAATTTCTATTCCCGCGACTAGGGTAACGCCCGCATTGGCTTCGAATGTGTCCAGGTTGTTTGCAGTTATCACAAATGGGACGACCATCCGAAGTGAATCTGTATTGAAAGTTTCCTTCGCGATTTCTATTCCCACTGAAACCCCGACGGTTGCCGCGTGAAAATCCGCGGAAGCTATTAGACTGCTGAGATCGGATAAGGCCATCAAGTCGACGTTCGAGCCGAAATATTTTGGCATCAGGCGAATTAAGAAATTCAGCACCAGATGTATTTGTCGTATTGATGGCGTTAACCGATTGGTTAGTATGGGTATTCGTAAGCAGTTTGTCTATTTTCGCAGTCAGTTCTGAAAGTTTCTGATCGTCGGGTCGGTGGGTGGTACGTCTGGGCTCAGTGTCCGAGTCGTCATCTAAAGCTAACAGTCGTTGCTGTGCTTCTTCAGATTGTGCAGCTGCATATGCCTCTTGGAAAGTTGTAGGCTCTTTGCGCAAAACTACACGCTTATGCGGCCGCAGAAGTCCGTGAATAAAGAATTCTTTTTCGGCATTTTCGCGTAGTTCGCGAGATGTATCTGTGGCCGGATAGGCAATACGCACAAGCCTACGAATTTCCTGTGCATACTGTGCAATAGTGTCTGAATGATTTTGCTAGATGCTACGGAGTTGTTGCATTGCCATACGTTGACTTACTTTTGGGCGAAGTTTCAATTTCAATTCATTAATTAGAGAATTGTAGCAGTTTTTAACGGTCTCCGGAAGATCACGATACTGTTCAAGTGCAGCTTCTCGTAAATAAGCAGGAAGGATTGCAAGTTTTTGGTTTTCAGTCCAGCTACCCGCGGCAGCTGCTAATTCGAATGATTCGAGCCATTGCAGAAAGTGATCGTCCAATCGACCGTTAAAAACTGATAAACATATTGGGTTCAAGGTTTGAATTTTTGGTCCGACAGAGTCACGTAGGGTCTTAAGTTCAGCTTGTAAAGCAGCTGTTTCCATAGCATGTTGTTGTCTTACTTGTTGTGCCTGACTTCGTAACTGTTGAATTTCATGTTCATTTTTTTGAACTATTCTGTGCATGGATCGTTCATCTCTTGAGCTAGTTTGCTCTTGCTCAGTCATTGTTACTCAATTATAACTTACCATTAGTTTCGAACCAAGAAAAAAAATTGACATAGTTCCAGTTCCAGATATATCCAAACAATGGCCAAAAGGCTATACGGTCCGTGTGAAATTAAAGAAATTTCTTGTGAAGAACATGAGATATTAGTCAGTTATCATGAAAAACTTCAATGGCATGCAGAAGTGGCTGTATTAGCTAGTTAAAAGTGGCTGTATAAGCAAATACCTGTATATAAGGTAAGCATAACATAGTTGGTAAAACAAAAGCGAGCCAAAAGCCTTTCTTTCCCATGCCAGCCAGTCATAATTTAGCGCGAACAGTTAGCTGGATTCTGCGCGGGCGCCATTGTAAAACGCCACTAACTTAGGCCTTTATTTTAGCGCAACTGACGAACAGAAAATGGAACAGTCAGATTTAAACTAATCATTAACCAAAACATGAATTAAAATACAGAAATACGAAAGGCCGATTCCCAGGTCTAACCGTGAGAATGGCAGATTACATATTAATAAACTTTTCTTTAGGTAGGTGCAGGAGTGTACGTACATAGGTATTACACTACTATATATAAAGCAAAGCCAAGAAAAAAAATTTACAACTATCATAATACACAAATTACACACAGTACTGGACAATGCAAATTGTCGGATGCAACCTCTCCGGCTCTGTTTATCCACTAACCAAACTATTGATACTGTAATTGTCAAGAGGGATGGCAGGACACAGCACCGCCCGGCTGGACGACAGGATACAGCACCGCCCGGCTGGATTGCACACCGCCCGGCTGGACGACAGGATACAGCACCGCCCGGCTTGACGACAGGATACAGCACCGCCCGGCTGGACGACAGGATACAGCACCACCCGGCTGGACGACAGGATACAGCACCGCCCGGCTGGATTGCACACCGCCCGGCTGGACGACAGGATACAGCACCGCCCGGCTTGACGACAGGATACAGCACCGCCCGGCTGGACGACAGGATACAGCACCGCCCGGCTGGACGACAGGATACAGCACCGCCCGGCAGGACGACAGGATACAGCACCGCCCGGCTGGATTGCACACCGCCCGGCTGGACGACAGGATACAGAAACAAAACGGATGCCATTCTCGTCGCCAATATTTGTAACGCGTGGGTCCGTTCTACTCACACCCGAAACAGTCCGTTTATTTCACCGAATACCAGGACACATTATAAGCAATCCTTTTATTTCATCAAAGTACAGCAGAACTAAACTTCCAACCGCCACCCAAGTATCGTAAAAACCCAGACAGACTCAAGGCAGTTTTACAAAACTAAAGTTTCTGTGTGTCCGAAATTGACCTCTCCTTTCCAGAAAAGAATGTGCACCTTAAAACTATAAACTATTGCAAACTTTAGACTTAGGTAGAAACAAGAAAAATAGGGGGGATTGTAATATTTCAAATGGGTTCAATGGGTTCAAATGGGAATTTGTTACACGCCCATACATTAATAGCGATAGAGTTTTTCCTGAATCATTTGGCGTTATTCTATACCCAAGCAAAAATTTCGCGACACTTTCACTTAGCATTGACAACGGCATTGCTTTTTTTGCCGATGCCGTTCTTAAACGTACGAACAAAGCGCTCTGCTAAACCGTTCAATTGGGGATGTCTCGGCGGTGAAAATATATGCCGGATGTCTAATTCTTTGCAAAACAACGCAAACTCACTAGATCTAAAAGCGGGACCATTATCATTGACTATTACTCGTGGTATTCCAGTTTGAGCAAAAATTGACCATAAGGCCGTTATTGTTCCTTTTGTGGTTATATTCTTGACAGGTTTTACATCAACCCAACGCGAGAAACTATCGACCGCCAGTAACCAATAATATCCTTGGAATGGGCCTAAATGATCCAGGTGAATTCTTTTCCAGGGTTTGTTTTCCTCTGGCCAAGACTTTAACGACCTTTTTGGACTTTCTTGCTCGGTTTGACAAAACTGGCACTTGGCAACAAAGTCAGTTATATGTCTCGACATTTGCGGCCACCAAACGTATTGTCGACAACGAGCAATCATTCTGGTAATGCCTGGATGACCCCAATGTAGGTCTTTCAAAACCTTTTGCTGCAATTTTTTCGGTATTACAATCCTATTTTGCCACATTAATAATCCATTTATCCAAGTCATTTCCAGTCTTTTAGGGAAAAATTCTGAGTACTCCTGAGGCACGCTTTTAGGCCAGCCATTGTTGTAGTACTGTTGAATCTGCGTTAAAATGTCATCCGAAACGGTAGTTTTTTGCAATTCCTTCAAGGTCACTGCTACTGGCAGTTGGGTCAACCATTCAGCGGCAATTGCTTGAACTTCTGTGTTTATTGTATCCTCTTCAGCTGCTTCCGATGGTAATCGAGACAAACCATCGGCATTAGAGTGGTCCTTGGTATTTCGGTATTCAATGGTATAGCTGAAAGACATCAAGGATAACGCCCAACGTTGTAGTCTGTTAATAGTTGCAACTGGCAAAGCTTTACTCGGATGCAGCAAGGTTAGCAGCGGTTTGTGATCTGTCTGTAACAGAAAATTGCGCCCAATCAAATACATGTAAAATCTTTTCATGCCAAAAATGATTGAGTATGCTTCCTTTTTCAGCTGTGAATATAGCTGCTGTGCTTTGTTTAGAAGTTTAGATGCATATGCAATAGGTTTTTCAGTTCCGTCAGGATACCTGTGACTAATAACTGCACCTATTCTTGTGGATGACGCATCACAGGCGAGAACCAACGGCATATCTGGGTCATAGTGGACTAACAACTGGCTCAACAACAAACAGTCTCGAAGTTTGGTAAATGCCTTTTTGCAGTCAACGGACCAGTCCCATTTCGTAGACTTTGATAACAGCTTGTACAGTGGTGAACATATTTGGTAAAAAGCCTTTTATGTATTTACTATAATAGGTTACCATCCCGATAAAACTTTGGTAGTTGGCCAACATTTTCCGGCCTTGGCATTTTCAAAAATTGCCTCCACTTTTAAATGTATTGGTTGAATTCTGACTGAAGAAATGCGATGACCGACCATATCAGCCTCCTCCATAAAAAACTGACACTTAGCCCAGACGACCGTTATGCTGTTTAAACATTTCGAAAGCCCGTTCTAAATTCTGGAAATTGCTCTTCAGCTGTTTTTCCCGCTATAATTAATGCCATTAAGAAACCATTATATCCGAGGTATTCCGTGTAACAGTTGATTCATTTTCCTTTTGAAATATCGCCGGTGCCGACGAGATTCCCATTGGTAGTCGCTTGTACCGTAATAAACCCAGTGGTGTGTTTATAACACACAAACTCTGACTATTTCTCATCTAATCTTACTTGATAATAGGCCCGGCTCATGTCTAATTTCGAAAATCGAGCGCCCCCATTTAAGTTTTGAAAAATTTCTTCAACCCTAGGCAGAGGGTGCGAGTAAACATTTAGAAGACTGTTTACAGTGACTTTAAAGTCAGCACAGACTCTAACGGAGCCATTCGGTTTTACCACAGGAACAATGGGGGCTGCCCACTCGGAATGCGGCGCACGGGATCAAGGATTTTTTCGTCAATTTCTTTCTTTAGCGCTTCAGTAACTTTTTCTTTCAATGCAAACGGGACTGGCCTTGCATCGTGAAACTTCGGCCTGGAAGCCTCTTTCAGCGACAACTGTGCTGGCTTTAAAGTCAGTTCACTTAAGTTATCACTGAAAACACATTGGTATTTCTGAAACAGTACCTGAAGTTCTTTTTTAAATGTTTTTTGAAATAAACCTTTTGAGAGTAGTTTCTTTGACCGATGCAAATCACCCGGGGCCAGTCAATTCAGTTAACTTAACCACGGTCGCCCAGCCAAGGCAACTCCGTTTCTTTGGACAACAATTAGCTTGCAACACACTCTTTTATCCATATTTTGACCGCGAATAATGACGCTGGTCTCACCCAAAACTTTAATCGGGTCATTGGTGTACGTCTTCAATTTCACAGAGCTTGGTCGTAACTTTTTTC
>JASANF010006829.1:0-12733 GCA_030248245.1 Trissonchulus sp. WLG1_4
TAGATAGAAGAAGAGTGAGACACTCTCCAGCCTGCCTGCGTTCTGCAAGAGCAAATTTGGTGAGATTTTTGTTCATTAATTTAATGGAAAATTAAACCCAAGAAGGACAGGAAGATTAAATAGGCGTTCTCCCTTCCCCCCCCCCGGTTTGTAGGGCTTTCGATCCCTTGCTCTTATTAGTCAAAATTGCAGGTGATCACCCAACATGACATTCTATTCTTTGCTCCTGTTGGTTGAACCTAAGCCTGAGCCTTAGTCTTAGGCCTAGCCAGAAGGAGAGGAGTGAAGGTTGAATAAGAGGCGCCCGCCCCCTCCCCACACCTCGAGTTGTTGGGTTTGTAGGAATTTTCATCCCACGCTCCTTCAGTCAACATTACAGGCGATTACCCAAAATGACTTTCCATTCTTCCATTCTCCTATTGGATAAAATAGCACGCGAACACCAATAAGAGAGAAGGAGAGTAGGGGGGATGCGTGCAGGCTTAGTGAGTTACCCAGTTAACTCAGTTGATACATGAGTGACAGGGTAGATGTCGCAGAATTTTTTTGTGTATTGAGAGATTGTATTGTCTGCAGTATGCAATAGTCACTCATGATCGTAGTGAAAAGTACAAAAACTTTTCAATGAATTAGCAAATAGCAAAAAAATAGCGAAAATAGCATAAACCCACTGTTAGTTATCAGTGATAGTTATCACCCACCAATAGGACTTCTAACAGTCCAAGTATTTTATTCTAACAGTCCATATTACAGTTCACATTTGAATGTCTCTCAATTTTGTAGATGCGACATAAACTTTGTTTTTAAGACAATTTTCTTGAAGAAAAGTTGCTCAGATCAGAATACAAAGGGCGATCATTAGATACAAAGGCCCGTATTCACATACTAACATTAACGCTTAAACGTAGTGTTTACACTTAGTGTTAGCGCTTATAAGCGTAGTAGAGCAGCCTAATTTGAGCCAGTCCTAATGTGCACCAACGCGATGTTTAAATACAGTACTGTGAAAAAAAAGGTTCCCTGTTCGTCGGCGTACGACGAGCTTCGTCGTTCGCGAAAAGTGACGAACGGTGGCCGGAAAATGACGAACAAAAAATTTTTTCAAAAAATTTTTAAAAAGTGCTCCAAAACACATTTTCACTGTAAAAAAGTGAAAAATTGAAAAATTTTTGTTCGTCACTTTTTGCGAACGACGAAGCTCGTCGTACGCCGACGAACAGGGAACTTTTTTTGCACAGTACTGTACCTGTAACTTTCATTTTAATGCGAAAAACGTAGTGAAAATTGCACCACACGTTAGAGTCTGAGCACTATAACTCCCCATAGTTTGAACAAAGTTCATGTAATAAGCTGTGTGCACTGCTTCAATGAAGTTTTTGAACTGCAAAACATGTGTTGTCCAAGCGAACAAAAGCGCTGTCCACTTTTTAGGAAATTATGAATAATTCGTTAAATTCTGCGTGATGTGATCACATTTTTTGCACTCAGTCAGAATTTTTCGTTGACTTTGAATATGTAAAATTTATAACTTTAAATGAAGCTAAAAATTTTATAAAGCATTTTTTGTGAGGTACCTGTTTTCAAAAGTTTTGTCCTAAAATTTGAAGTTATTAGCTTGACTCGTTGCAGAGAAAAGGCCGCTAAAGCTTCAGTAGTTTAAGGGTCAAATTTTAGATGGTTCACATTTGGCTTCTCTACTATACTTAAACTTCTAACATACTAAACTAATGCTTGGCTAGCTCCATAAGCGCTAAGCGCTTAGTTGGTGGATGGTGTAGGGAAGGGATAAGTAGTGTGGGGGATGTTTTTGGCCGCCAACGGGAAGAAGAGCGTTCAATTTAGGATATATTAGTGACATTTTTCGACCAATGTGAGCCTTGTTGGTCTTTTAATCGTCTGAAATAAAAAATGTACTTTGTTTTACAAATGCGTTTTTTACATTTTTGAGTAGAACACCTTGATCAAAGTAATTTTTTTACAAAAACCTCTAGTTGAAAATTTGTATTTTGTGCGATACGCCCCTTAAATATTCCTCAACATGTCATGCTTTTTTCTGGAATCCAACTGCTGAAAACAAAATTTATATTTTTTTTAGTTCAAGAAAAATATTTGTTAATACAAAAATTATTAATTTAAAGAAATTATAATTGAATTCAAAAATACCAGTATATTAGTGCCAATAATGAACGAACTCTGGATTCACATCAAGCACGGAGCGCACTCCAAGCCAAAGCCAAAACTAAACACACAAAATTTGCTAAGCGCTAAGTCAAGTGTAACACTAACTTTTAAGCGTTTATTTTGCGAATAGTAGTTTAGTACGAAATAAGCGCCAACACATACATAGCAAACACTTAGGGTGGATTTCACGAAGGTGGTTTTACTAAACCATGGTTTTACGTACGTTTTTACATGATTTGCACATAATTTCATTGCGAAATATCGCTTGATTCATTACAAATTTCTTAGAATTTCTTAAAACATGGTTTTAGCGCAGTTGAAATTTCACAGGTCTCACAGCACAGCAGGTCTCGGTCTCTGTTTTGCTGAAATTTCAGCTGAGCAAAAACCATGGTTTAAAGTGGTAGTTACGTTTTCGAAGTTTTTGCAATAATTCAAAAGTTACTTGATGGAACATAACCAAACTTGGCACGAACATTGCGAATGTAAATAGAAATATTGCAGCTAATTTTGACATTGATTTAAACTTTTACGGTTAATTTATAGCTAAAAAACTGAATTTTTTGTGTATTTTTCGAGGACTTACAAAATTGTATGCAAATTTCTGTGGCTCTTACACTACTCAGAAAAGCCAATCAAAAAAGGTCTAACCCAATTTATTTTAAGAATATTTTCAGCTAAAATATGACACATTTCTGTTAGTTGTTCTAGGCGATCCGTAACTTTGAAGTTATTTTACCTCAATTCTGACTTCTCATGCCAATATCACGAAATACCGATAACCACTTTGCACAATAATTTACATGTACATAGTCCCTTATGCATGTATTATACCTGCAAAATTTGGTTAGTATATGTCACAGCAGCCAGGAGCATTGGCAGTGTTAATAAACCCCTTCAAAAATTGCAAATTTTCTTCAGTCTCCTGAAACGTCATTTTTAAAACTTTTGTCTTTTTCAAAAACATTTTTTCAACGGGTACGGTAAAACTGTGCTTAATGTATTATGAGCTGACCCCAATGAGGCCCAATTTAACTGAATTAAAATTTTTTTAAAAATCCGTCATTTCTGAGCATAATGAGGGATTTCAGTTGAAGTAACCAATATCCTGTTCCGTTCATAAGAATGCGAAAACAGCTTATTTGACAGTAGCCAAATAAATTTGCCCTATACTTTTTTCGAATTGAGTGAAAAGGTTGATTATTTTTTTAGTTACAGCCTACCAAAGTCATAAAAACTGCCGTTTCTTGACTTTTTAGAAAAATTTGAGGCAAACTTTTGCTCACTGTAAAAATCTGCTAAATTATTACGTTTAGTTAAGCATACCAGCAGTTTAATAACACATCAACGTGCCTTTGGTATAAATTACGTAATTGTATGCGGAATTTTTTTACCACAGTGAAGAAATAACGAAATACGGTGAAAAATGCATAAAATTGAGCTGATGAGCTTCACCAAAATAGTTGGCGTGCACACTAGAAGTAACACCGACTCTTGAACAATTGTAATTTTGTAAAAAATAAGTTGATTAATAATATGCAAAAGACCGCTTGTAAATTGATTTAGTAATTGCTACAAAATAGAACATTGAAAAAAGCTGCGAAAACGTAACTACCACCTTAAGAAAATCTACGAAATTCGTAACGAATCAGGTTATATTTTGTAATGAAATTATGTGCAAATCATATAAAAACGTACGAAAACCATGGTTTAGTAAACCACCATTGTGAAATCCACCCTTAGCGTTAAGGCCGGTTCACGCTCGTCCTTTTCAAATTTTTTTTAAAACTAAAACTTAAAAGATATACCTTACTAAAAAGCACTAAAATCTTTAAAAAGGTATACCTTACATACCTAAAACAGACAAATACAAAATATAATAAACTTATATCCAATTTAAGCAGCCCAAAATATCATCAGTAAAAAAATTTAAATGAATTTGATTGGCTAAGGACAAAATGACACTTTCAAAAGTACAGCAATGTTGTACTTCTCAAAAGGACAAAAGGACGACCCAAAAAGACAAAAATAATTTCCAAAAGGTAGTCAGGACAAAATCATTAGGACGTCCGCACAAAAGCACAAAGACAAAAAGACAAAAGGACAAGGACAAAAGGACAAACACAAAAGGACAAGGACAAAAGGACAAAGACAAAAGTACAAAAGGACAGGAAAAAGGACGACTCAATATTTTGAAAAGACAATTTAAAAGGACACGCACAAAAGGACAAGAAAAGGACGCCAAAAAGACGAGAAAAGGACGAGAAAAGGACGACAAGAGGAAGACAAAAGCACGAGAAAAGGACAAAAGGACAGAGAAAAGGACGAGCGTTGAACCGGCCTATAGTATGTGAATACACTTACTTAGTAGTGTGTGAATTCGGGAGTAAGTCTCGATACATAGGTCCACACCAATTCACACATAATCCATAAATCATAACTCAAATGTAAACAATAAGGAGAAAGCACCGATTACTGACTGCAGCATTATTCCCAAATTACGCTGCAGTATTGCATTAGCATGTGAATGTGCTATTGTTTGTTATCGGTAGCTACTGAATGGCTTTAATCTGCGAACCAGTGCTGTCTTGACGAAATGAATTTTGGAAATTTTTTGCGCAGATTTAAGATAAAAACAAATTAAGTTCGGCAAATAGTGGATTTTTTTAGTAACACATTTTTCTCGTAATATAACCTTTATCCACAAATTTAAATTTTTATACCTATGACGCCGTGAAAATAGCTCAACTCGAACTCAATTTAATCAGAAAATTGATTTCAGTAACTTTAGAAGTTTAGCTTAAATTTTGCAACAATTCTTCCTCAAAAAGGTTCAGTTGTAGCCATTTTTCAAAAATTTGTGCAGGTCAAGTATTGTTTTTGTATGTTTCAACAGTACAACACCATCGGTAACGATACAACGAAAAATAATCGGAATGCAATGAAATGACGGGGCAAAAAAATTTCTCGAGCTTAAAAAAGGCATCAGTGTACGGAATTACGGAAGAAGTGAGAAAGAAAATGACCATAATCGTACTAAAATAAAGACAGAAACTTGTCAGAAAATGTCTGCAAAAGTCAACTAAAATACGCTGAAATGCATGATTACACAGGACGAAAAAGGCGCACTTGAAACGGGTGCGAAAAGAGTGGGAAAACGTTCTCACTGGATTCATACGTTGGAAAAGAGTGAGAAAATAACCTCACTGGTTTATCACTGGTTTCTGACGTTGCCAAAAGTATTGAGAGAGTGAGAAAACAGTGTGAAAAGAGTGAGAAAGTTTGTTCTCACTGGTTTGAGAATTGAGAATTCTCACTGGTTTATCACTGGTTTCCGACGTTGACAAAAGTATTGAGAGTGTGAGAAACCAGTGTGAAAAGAGTGCTAAAAATGTCTCACTATTTTCTCACTGTTTTTGGAGGTTGGAAAAGAGTGAGAAAATTTCTCACTGGTTTCCGACGTTGACAAAAGTATTGAGAGAGTAAGAAACCAGTGTGAAAAGAGTGATAAAAATTTATCATTATTTTTTCACTCGTTTTTGACGTCGGAAAAGAGTTGAAAACCAGTGCGAATAAAGTGAGAATATATTCGAACTGTTTTCTCACTAGTTTTTGGTATGTGAAAAGAGTAAGAATAAAGGGTGAAATGAGTGAGAAATTTTTCTCACTAGTTTCGCACGTGAGATTCCGGTGAGAATCCCACTGCGCATCTGAAAAACGTCGAAAATAATGTGAGAAATTTTTCTATGTTTTTTTCACTATATTCACACGTGAGAATCCAGTGAGAAAATAAAAAATTTTCTCACTCGTTTCGGATATTTTCACACTCTTGGTTTTCCTGTGCTAAAATTCGGAAATATATAATCAGAAAGTGAAGGAAAGTAGGTGAAATATACTTGCCAAAAGGTGGCGGAAAGGTAGACTAAGTAAAGAAAATGTTGCAAAATGTGAAAGAAAAGTTGCGGATATGTCGCAGAAATGTGTCTGAAAGTTTGAGACATGTCAGAAAGAAGTGAGAATGTTTAGTTATGTATGTAAACTTTGCGGAAACATAGTGGAAATTAGACGGAAATATTTTCTTTATTTTTCCTCCATTGTTCAGTCTTTCTATCTGTGAATGTCTCCAAGCCCCCCTCTCCTTCGGCAGTGGATACGTCACTGCAGGATTACCCTAAAATAATGAATTTGTTCTTGTTGGCTCCTAAGCCTTATGCCTGAACCTAAGCTTGATACTTTATTACGCACAAGTTAAAATTTGTTAGTATACATATGTATGTTTGAATAAGTTTATTAAGATTATGGATTGGTGTTGGGTTCTAGCAAATGCTTCCCTCAAGGTAATCTTTTCCAAAAATGTGGTCCGCTATCTCCAACCCAACTGCGCTCAATTCTCAAATCATTCCAAATTCCAAAATGTAGTCAGTACCAGTGGCGTATCCAGGATTTCGCAAAGGGGGGGTGTGTGCGGAGCAACGTGAACCACCGAGGGGGGGTGCGGAGCAACGTGAGCGATCAGATTGAGCAGTGAGCCACTGCCGCTCAAAGGGGGGGGGGGGGCTGCGACCGGTGCAGGTTCGGGGGGGGTTGGAAATTCAAACTCAAATTTTTTCAATGTAAAAACGCGTTTTTATAGGTTTTCGGACGCGCTGAGTTCATTTTTAGCCCTTTCCAAGCAAAAAAACGTGGATTTATTGCTTTTCGAAAAATTTTGTCGAAAATCATCATTTTTCGACATTCTGGGGCTAATTTTCGAAAATTTTCACCGATAACGTATATACGTTATGATGATTAAACTTCAGACTGATATTAGTAAATTAGTAAACTGACTGTAAATTTTAGCGAATTTTAGCAAATTATTGCGCAAAAAATGTCATGTAAAGTTTAATTTTTTGACAAAGTTTGATTTCCAGCTAAAGCTTACATCCTACAAACTTGTAACCTAGCCTGTTTGAAAGAGCGTTCAATTTTGACCCCCCCCTAGGCTTGGGGGATACAGGGGAACTCCGGAACATTAGTCGAAAAAATGCCGTTTTTCCGACTTATTCCACCCCTAAGGCTTTTAAGACCAATAATTTCACTCTAGATTTTTATTGAAAGGGGCGACAGCTATTTTGGGGGCTAGAGATCAGATTGGGGGCTTGGTTGACGATGGGGGTTCTATATTTTGATTAAAAGATGGGTATGAAGCGATTTATGGGCAAAAATAATCCCCCCGCCGAACCTTGACCGCTGCGACCCTGTAAGGGGGGCTCAAACCGCTAAGGGGGGGGGGCTGCAGCCCTCCCTAAATACGCCACTGGTCAGTACCGGTTCAAGGAGGAGTAACAGAACCTATATAACCTCTGAAAACGAAAGCCGTCTGACAATAAACGCATATTTATTTTTCAATATAAAAAAACAAGCAATGTATTACCCGGTGTTAGTGGGCGTAATGAATTGTATATACAAATCCTGACTTGTTTTTTCTCTATTTTTTCTACCAACATTTTACTTATAATATATATATATATATATATTATATATATTATATACATATATATATATATATTATATATATTATATATATATATATAATATATATATATATATATATTATATTTGTTTTATTGACTTATATAATTTTTACTTATAGATATATACGTTTTAAGACTTAACTGCGCAAAATGGCAGATGACGATCCTGACACAAAAAAGCGTCGCAGGTCTTCGGTATGTATGTATATAAATTTTATATTGAAATTATTATATATATATATATATATTACATTGTATATACATGTTTTGACATTTTTGCATTTGTGAATTTTTTGACATATATAGTTAGGGTTGCGAAGTGTAAAAAAGTAAAAAAGTAAAAAACGTTTTTTACACTTTTTTACAGTAGCAAAATTTCTGACTTTTTTACAACTTTTTTACACTTTTTTACACCTACTTTTTTACACTTTTTAACACTTTTTTACACCTACTTTTTTACACTTTTTTACACCTACTTTTAGCACTTTTTTTACAAATATTTTACTAATTTTGCCAATTTTCAGAACAAAATTGGCCGAAAAAAATTTCAAGTCTCGCATTTACCAAAATTTAGTGAAATTCAAAGTCACCAAAATTTTTCACACAAAAATACTCATACAAAATTGTTTCCTGAAACTTATTATGTTGGCTACAACACATGAGGAACTTTTAGCGTAATTTGTTATTTTTAGCGAAGCAAACCCAGCGGGTACGGCCTACTCCCATTCGTGAAAGTTGAGTTATTGGTGCAATGGTACACCTTTAAAAAATTTCCAGCGTATTACAGTCTAGTGTGCGGGTAAATAAATCTGTAGAACCGGTATCCACGTGGTGTTTGAATTGCATTATTCAAAATTTTGACATTTTTGACGGGTCGTGTGGCGTGATTCCCGACGGCCGGTGTAACGAAACCGACAGAAAACCAGCATTTGAAAACCAACCAACAATGGAACTTGTTTGGAATGAAACCAACATTTGGGTCAGATTTTGTGACTACAGCTGACGGTTTTTTCCGCAAGTAGATTTTGTCCTGCACACTGCAAAAACTTCTTTCACAACAGTCCTTCACACGTCTATAGATACTGTTTTGACACTGTCTTCTATAGACACCCTTCTGTCTAGCGTTAAAAGATAGCTAATGGCTCAATTTAGGGGCAAAATAAAGACGTGCGTTTTCCCCAGATGGGACTCCTCCTTCTTTCTGATTTTACATAACAGAAACAGCTTATCTACAATACATAAGCAAGCGACAGATAATTGAAACATGTTACCGGTTCGGCGGTCACAAATATCAACCTGGTCTCAAACAGTTTAGAAAAGCAAAAAAACAGAAAAGAGCCCCGTGGTTCGTGGTTTAACATAAATATCATTCTAGGCTATAAAATACTTTTTTACACTTTTTTACAGTTTTTTACACTTTTTAACACTTTTTTACAGTGTAAAAAAGTAGGTGTAAAAAAGTCCGGACTTTTTTACATGTAAATTAGCAACCCTATATATAGTGGTGCGGGAAAAAAACCCTACGCGTTTTGCGGGGAAAAAAACCCTAGTGCTTCCTGGCCGAACCTTACAACATTGGACCTTTTTGAGTATGTAGGGGGAAAGCGCATCTCAAACTTACTTACCACACCAATTTCTGTGCAGTTTTGAAGCCTGTAGCATTTTTTATAAAATTTCAAAATTTTGCATGTTGAAAAATTCCAAAGTGACAAAATTTTCCAAATTTTTGACTTGTCATAATTTTCACAAAACCACTTTTGGCCAACGGTGTTTGCACTTTTCAAGAGAGTTACCTTTCCTCTATACTTCTGAAGCTCAAAAACAGTGATAAACGTTGTGGTTTGCCTGTGACAGTTCAAAGTTTGTGCGGGGAAAAAAAACCTATTGCGGGGAAAAAAACCCTATTTTGTTTGGCGACAATTTTTTGCTAAACTCACCCATTGTTGATACAAAAGTTGACTGATCTGGGGTAAGAACATGTGTAGACTTCACTGAAACCGTTTATTCGGCCGCAAAACGTCGTTTTTTGTCGTTTTGGCCCATACCCCGACACCCCGTACGAAACCTGTTTTGGTGATGTTTCACCAAAATTTGGCATTTTTTGGAATATTTAGGCTTTAGCTGCTGCGTATCACCTAAATCCAAGAATGGTAGACGCGGGCGGTGGTTGACCACCGTTTCTAACATAATAAGTGCAAAAATCTATTTTTAATGCATTTAAATACTAAAAAATGCATATTTGGGCAGATGTCATTTCTGCCAAAAACGGTCGATTTTTGAAGATTTATTGTGAGTCACATGGGTGTCGGAGATACGGTTTTTTAGTCCATACTGCAGCCTAAGAGTTGTAGAACACGATGGAATTGAGTTTATACTCACTGGTAATAGAACAGCCGAAAAAAGTGGTAGGGTTTTTTTCCCCGCATTAGGGTTTTTTTCCCGCATAGGGTTTTTTTCCCCGGACGTTTCGAGGCTTATTACTCAGAAACGTGAGTAGTTAGAATACATTTTATTAGTGCAACAGTTAGGCGAAAGATGGCCGTTATAACAGCCGCGAGCATTAATGGATCCGATTTATGTGGAGCGCAGGAGGACCCGAAAAGTTCAAAATAGGGTTTTTTTCCCCGCACCACTATACATCGGGTACACTTTGCGTAATTGCTGTTCAAATTGTTAGCGGTATATTTTACTAAAAATCGCGTTACACGTTGTCAAAAACCATAAGTCTCTAGCTCCCCAGACCTCCCACCAAACTACGGCATATACGTTTCTAAACTAAACTGTCTCACAATTTTTTACACACGGGCCCCCTCTTTGGTTTTTATGGTCCGGTCGGAAAATTTTTTTGATACGTCTCCAATTAACCAAATTTGGCATAAAAATCAGTCCCCCACATTTTTTTCTGGGTACGCCACTGTGTATAGTTTCAAGTTTGTATGTAGCTGTTTTATGGTAGAAAAAATGACATTTCTTGTGAATTTAGGGTCCGTAATATAAAAAAATCTTCTGGATCCTCGCCAATCCACAAGCTGTTGGTTTGAACTCCAAAAAAATTTTAGATGCCGCTCTAGTAACAAAAATAGCATTATCTTTGAACGAATTTTGCTAATATGTGTCGTTTTTTGTGTTAAAATTGCTGTTAAATGCACTTTAACACGTCTTTTAAAATTAGGGATGTCGCGGATGTAACTTTTTTGACATCCGCGGATGCGGATGCGGATGTTGACTTCTGACATCCGCGCGGATGCGGATGCGGATCTTTTTAGAATACGTTCTAAACAGGTTATGAGCCGAATTTTTGAAAAATTTTTCACCAAAAAATACATAATATACTAAAAATAGCAAGTATGAATGCAAAAAACAGTTTGTATTGAAGTTGTGCATTCATTATACATATTTTCTAAGCCATGCACCGTCATCAACAGTTTGTTTAAAATGCTATTGGTTAACTTTATGCCAACTCAAAGGCTATCGGCGTGACCCTCTGGCAACTTGATGCTTTTGGTTTTGGTTGGTGTATAATCACTATACGTACTCTGTCTATTCTTTCTAGTCTATTGATAATATTGTTTTGACAATTATTGCTTTACAAGTTTGTAGATCAGTCTCTCTCAAACATGCGAAACTTAGTTCGAATATGCCCGCAATATCAAATATTCGTGAAGCCTACTTTAGAACAGAGCGATTTGCAACCAACAATGAGGTGAAAAAGCCTAGAATAAAGTTTCATCCATCGTTTTAAGAGCAAAATATTGGTATATACATGCACAAAAATCAAAATTGTCGTCTGATTTTCTACATTTTTAGTAAATTTTGCCGAATCTGCAACATCCGCACATCCGCATTAAATTTTTGCGGATGCGGATGTCAAAAAGTTGCGGATATCCGCGACATCCCTATTTAAAATGCTAAAAGTCGATTCCCTCCAAAATTTGTTTTTGGCTATTTGTACAATTTATACTATGCTCATATTCATACGTGGGCAGCTACCGAATTCTGAGGGGGTGAGCCACGGGGGCGGGGGGGGGGGGGGGGGGGTGGGGTGCGGAGCAACTTTTCCGGCCAATTTCGCTTCGTGAGCTACCTTCAAAGCATTCTGGGGGGGGGGTGAAGATGCCTTCTGGGAAGGGGGGTGAAACCCCCCCCCCCACGCCCATGTATGCTCATATTTGTAAATAGTTTTTGCAAAAATGAATTGGCCTAAGCTTTTTGTCAATTGGCCTAAAACAATTTCGGACTTTCGGACTTTTCAGACCAAAAAAAACCCTGGTTGAAGCTATAGAATAGTGGCAAAGGGGGGTGGGCGGAAAGGAACGCGCGGGAAGACTGGAAGCGGTACCGGTAGCCCCCAGAAAAATATTGGGGGACAGTTTGATTTTTATGCCAAATTTGGTTAATTGGAGACGTATCAAAAAATTTTTCCGACCGGACCATAAAAACCAAAGAGGGGGCCCGTGTGTAAAAAATTGTGAGACAGTTTAGTTTAGAAACGTATATGCCGTAGTTTGGTGGGAGGTCTGGGGAGCTAGAGACTTATGGTTTTTGACAACGTGTAACGCGATTTTTAGTAAAATATACCGCTAACAATTTGAACAGCAATTACGCAAAGTGTACCCGATGTATAGTGGTGCGGGGAAAAAAACCCTATTTTCAACTTTTCGGGTCCTCCTGCGCTCCACATAAATCGGATCCATTAATGCTCGCGGCTGTTATAACGGCCATCTTTCGCCTAAATGTTGCACTAATAAAATGTATTCTAACTACTCACGTTTCTGAGTAATAAGCCTCGAAACGTCCGGGGAAAAAAACCCTATGCGGGAAAAAAACCCTAATGCGGGGAAAAAAACCCTACCACTTTTTTCGGCTGTTCTATTACCAGTGAGTATAAACTCAATTCCATCGTGTTCTACAACTCTTAGGCTGCAGTATGGACTAAAAAAACCGTATCTCCGACACCCATGTGACTCACAATAAATCTTCAAAAATCGACCCTTTTTGGCAGAAATGACATCTGCCCAAATATGCATTTTTTAGTATTT
>JASANF010006830.1:0-48700 GCA_030248245.1 Trissonchulus sp. WLG1_4
GTATGGTACCGAGTACCGACCCCGGGGCTTTGTGGGGTGAGGGGGGCTATCATGTCGACCCCAGTCCGGATACTTCACTTGGGGGGGAGATAACGAACCTTTGATTGCGATACTGACTTATTGATAAAAAGTTCCCCTCTGGTTTTTCTTTTGTCAGTGCAGATTCTATGAATGTGAAGTTCTGCAGTCATCTTATTCTGTGTGTGCAAATGGAAACCGCACTAATGTGATTCTACTATTTTGGCTGCATTTGTCTTCTTTTTTTGATAAATCAATTTGCAGTGCAGGTTTTTTTTGATGTATTACTCAGCAATTTTTTGGTCAGGTTTGGGCTTCTGTTCACAACTTGATTTTTGATGTCTTGCTTGCAACAGTCGCCCCATAAATTTTCACTCTCCTCTACAGTTTGTGTTGGAATCAAAAAGACTGCATGCTGCGCTCATATTCTGTCATTTTTGCATTGCCTAGACAGTATTTTCCTGCTGCTGCCACAGCCCAACAGGTCTTTAATTTGGACTCCAAGTTTTTGTCAAGATCTCAGCATGTGTACTAAACTAAACTAAACTTTGTGCGTGGTTGCGGAAGTCTTTTGCACCTTATATGCACTATTATATATTATACGATAATGCCTTATATATATATATATATATATATATATATATATATATATATATATATATATATATATATATACATATATATATATATATATATATATATATATATATATATATATATATATATAAGGTGTCGTGAAGATTCTCAAGTTGCATCTAAATGCCTGTGGTTTATATATGCCTATAACGGAGTCCCGAATTTGTGGGGCTTCTGTCTATACTTAAGCAGATAGCAAATTCTTCGGGGGTGCAGAGTAACTTTTCCGCCTATTTTCTCTTTGGTTTTGATTCTAGTGATTCTACCATATTTTTGATATTGTTATATATAAGAGCAAGCAATATTAGAGCCAAGTAAGTGAAAGCGAAATTCTATAAAATTGGCTCCTAAATGTCAGCATTTCAATTAAATTATGCGATTTTTAGCTAAATTTTGACACAAAATTTTGAACATAAAACACGGTGTTTTAACCAAAATTTTTAAAAATCAAGTTTTTCGCTAAATCACGGTAATTTTTCGTCTGGCTTGGTGCAAGGGCAGTCAAAGTGTCGGTACAAAACCCCTCAGAATAGACCTCCGTCTAAGCGTATGGTTAATCACATATATACATGTAACGGCAACGGGGTCAAAACTTTAGGGGGCCTCTCCGGCCAAGTTTTGGGGACTCTCTGATTGACCAAAAATACCCTAAATTTTACAAAATTTTGTCAAGTTTTCCCAAACAGTGCCATTTTTACTAAATTTTGCCCACATTTCCGGGACCTTCCCCCCCGGCCCTCGATTTTAAGGGGATCCCTCATCCCCCCATCTCTTCCTCATATATGTGCGGTATTTTCAAGCGGTTTTCAAGCCATTGTTGCCATATTGGCCCGGCCTGGCTCCTCTGTGTCTGCTGCTGGCCGAGACCTATTAATGAGCTAGTAATGTGGCCAATTTAACCAAAGTGCATCTCTGCAAGCTTTCCGCCTTAATTATTTATATTGATTGCAGCATAACACCGGGTCTATATGGATGTGCTATATCCTATCTACAGTGTAGTCTAACTGTCTGTCTTATGTCCATTCTGTGTGCATATATGTGCATATTATGTGTGTATATGTGTGTATTGTATGTATGTGTGTATAGGTCCGGCACATATCACACGCCGCCACACATGCTGCATTTTTGAGGAAAGTATTTTATTTATTTACGGTTCCCTGACCCGCGCCCAGAGTTGTCACGTGCCAGTGCTTTTTCCAGGTGCCATTGAGCACTCCACTGGTGCCCAATTATGCCTGCCCATTCATTCATTAGAATGTAATCGTGCTGTTTAATTAATTAATTAAATAATTAACTGTGCTGATGTCTTCTTACTATCAGGCGGCCGTTCAGGAACTGGAACAGCTGTCAGTGGCCCTGGAGGGAGTGGGGGGCGAAGAGGGGGGGTGCCAGAGTGGGACAGTGCAGCGGAGATCAGTGCACGGGGTGGTGGCCAGCATTATTCACCAGGTGGAGACCCACCTGCCCCCCACCCCCGTAGACCCCCCTGCCCGCATGATGGCTCGCTCTGTTCAGCTCAGCTACCACGAGGACTGTCATGATAACGAGCCTGACCTAGACGCCGCCCCCCCTGTGCAGAATGTCTGCACCCAGACCAGCCCCCTCTCCCTGTCGCGCAGCTCCAGCTTCACCTGGATCTCGGAAGGGGAGCTGGACCACCGGGAGGCACCGGAACCGGTACACCATCCGCCCGCCTTGCGCCCCAAGCTGCGTCGGCGCACTGCCCCCGCCCCCCGCGGCCAGTCGGACTCGGAGGACAGTTGCAGCGTGTCGAGCGTGGAGGGCGGCCAGGGGGGGCCGACCAGTGGGCTGGGAGTCACCGAGAGTCTGCTGCTGTCTGAGCTGTCTGGGCTGGCTTCTGATGACGAGAGCGTGTCCCTGGCCGACCCGCCGGACCCCCCTCAGCCCCCCGGCGGCTGGGAGGATGACCTGTTGCGTCAGTTCAGTCAGTCCGTCTGCGCCCAGGCCCCCCCTGCCGGCGACCTGTTGTGCTCCACTGCTCTTGACGGCGGCGGCAGGCCTGGCAGTGCTGCTGCTAATAAGAATGATGAGCCCAACAGGGCATCGGCTAATGGGCCTGTTGTTGTTGTGCGTAACAAGAGCAGGGAAATGGGAACTGTGGCGGCTGCTGGTGGCTCATTAGCAGAGGCCGCGGCCGCAGACAGAGATGGGCGGTTAGGGACTGGCCAGAATTTATTCAATAAGCCGGCTGGCTCTGGTGCGGCTGTTGGTACGGGAGCCCAGACGCAGCCACGGCAAATGCCGCACCATGCCTCCCTTGCCCCCGCCCAGTCCATCTACGACAACCTGCCCCTGCCCTTGCCGCGGCCCCCCGCCTTCCTCTCTGCCTTCGTCCCCCTCTCGCCCGAGTCCACGGTCAGCACCCTGCGCAGTGTGGACTCGCCCGGACCCCCCCTGCCCCCCCTGCCCCGGGACCTGTCCTCCATGTCCGGGGGGCTGGCTGACAGCGAGAGCAGCCCCCTGAGTCCGGACGGCCCCCTCCATCCCGCCTTCCGGCCCACGCCCGATAGTCTGCGCTCCAGGACTAGCAGTGAAGGCAGTTTCATTCTCTACAAGGATAGCATACCAGTTAGTTTGGCCTTATTGTATTTGTTTTGTAGTTGATTCTGACTTACGGAAAGGCATGTATAGTTTTTGTGGGGCGGTAAGACAGCCAGGGTTAGAGCCTGGAGGTAATGTGAAATTTGGGTGACTACCAAGAGCATTGAGTACAGGGGTGAGCCACAGTGTGCTCTTGCTAGACAGTGAGTAAGTGCTAGTGAGTTAAGCCCATTTCACACGATGCAATTTTATGTTGCATGAAACATCGCATGCGATGTTGCATGCGATATCGCATGCGATATTGCATGCGATATCGCATGCGATATTGCATGCGATGTTGCATGCGATATTGCATGCGATGTTGCATGCAACATCGCATGCGATGTTGCATGCGATATTGCATGAAACATCCATTTCACACTATGCAACATGCTGTGCCACATGCCTGCTACAAATATTCTAAATCACAATAACATTTGCATGTAATAACATCAAATTAATAATATTATCAGTTGTAATAACTTAGTTATTATCAAATAATGTTGTTACATTACATATTAATTAAACTGTTAATTAAGGCCTGTATATTAAAAAAATTAACAGTTATTAATAACTTAAACTATATAGTTAATAATGTGATTACGTTGAATAATATTTTAAAACTTCAAATTACTACGTTAATATTATTGGACTAAAGCTACTCATAAAATTAACTGCTAGATGTGTAAGGTGGGGCTTATTTTATACTTTAATTGACACATCACATTCGAACGTCAAATCAAAGCTATGTTGCATAGCATGCTGCATGAAAAATCGCACAGAAAATGATTATGCTGCACGGCATGCTGCATGAAATTTCTCATTAGAAATTTTACCTGCTACATCGCATGCAACATTGCATGCGATGTTGCATGCGATATGGCATGCGATGTTGCATGCGATGTCGCATGCAACATCGCATGCAATGTGGCATGAAAAATTGCATCGTGTGAAATGGGCTTAATGTAGCTAGGAAAACTGGCGAATGGGCGTAAGGCCAATTTCTAGAATGGATTAAACGGATTAAATTAAATTTGTTTGGTTACTAACTCATCTCAAACTTGAGGCAGTTTTACAAAATTTTGTGAACTAGTGGGGGTGTTCTAGACTTCTAGGTGTGGCAGATCGTGGGTATTTTCAATGACGATAGCATGAGTTGGTGACAAAACAAGTGTTAATCTACATATTCCATTTTGGTCTGTAGAGCAAACTTATCAAGAGCACATTTTGTGTCACTGTAGAAAAAGAGTTATCAAGAGCACTTATGCAACTCACGCCCTCCCCCGTAGTCGTGAGGAGGGTGATTTTTATCGGCTGTTTTTTTTAAATGTCTAGCGTTTCTTCTTTTTAAAATTCTAACTAAGGATAGGTCATTGCTGTACTTTTTTCATCCTTTCTTACCCCTTTGCTGACGTGAGTCTGAAAAAACGGCTGTTGTTTTTAGGTGGGTCCCCCCCAGCCCGCCAGTTCCCTGCCCGCGCTGGACCGGGCCATGGGGGGCAGTTTGGACCTGCTTACTAATTCAGTGCACCATAATTCCGCCTGGCTCAACCAATCAGAGGTACTCATTTAGCCCCCCCCCCCTCTTTATGTTGTAACTGACTACTTGTGCAACTTTTCTGTTATTAGATGAGGCCAAGAGCATTGTAAGTGTGTATATGTCGTAGGCTGTAAGGTAATTCAGGCCCTATACCATAGGGCCTAGGCCATAGAGTAATTTCCTTACAGACCAGGCCACAAGGGGACAACCGTATGGCCTAGGCCATACGGCTAAAATCTAATAATTCTTAGTGTGTCCTCTTATGGCCGCGGCCATGAGAGGACAAACAAACTTAATCGGCTGTCTCCTTTGACGGCTCAACAATTAACCGCAAGGAAATAAAGAATGTCACCCCTTGAGAAGAAAATTTATGAAGAAAATTAACAGATACTTTACAGACAGCCAGTTAGTAAAGTAGGGCACCCAGGGAAATTAGTTACAGTAGTACAGTTAGTTTGTATGTATTGAAATTATGCTTTACGTGGTTAATTAGAGTTTTTTTGTGCAAACATTGTACAAACGCATACTTTCTTAAATTTTTGCAGATGAAAATTAAAAGCATAATGTACAGTGTCCGACGGGCCTTTCATAAGTTCTGAATGCACCGTTTTTTGAGATTTGATTGCAAAATTTGGTTAAACTGATATATTTGTATTTATGACTATTTCTCACTGTCTAGCGTTGCCGATCCGCCTGCCAGTAACAAACAGGTGTAACACTGTAACGTTTAGAGTAATTTACACCCGAAACTAACTTGTAGACTGATCTTTAGATTAAATTGTATTAAAAGCATATTTATATATAATATATAATATGTATTAAATACATATTTTTAACCGTTCCCCCCTCCTGTTTAGCGGTCTCGGTCAGCTAAGCCAGTGTAGTATGCAGTTTCACAATTAAGGGGCAATTAAAACTGACCTTTGACCTTTGCTTCCAATTACTCAGTTTGGTTGCACGTGTGTGCATGTCTGAAGCGGACGTCACAATAGCCGGAGTCGCACTTTGTTTGTTCTCTTACAGACCGGTCCACAAGCGGACAACACTAAGGCCTAGGCCATACGGATGTCCTCTTGTGGATAAGGAAATTACCGTATGGCCTAGGCCCTATGGCATAGGGCCTGAATTACCCTACAGCCTACGACATATATACTGTCTTATGAGGGGGATTTCAACTTTAGTCAATGATTTTAAATTTATGTGTAATTTATTTTACATTAATTAACGTTTGTAGCTAGCTATCTGTCAGCCATGAGGATGAGATAATGTTATTTATCAGGTTTTTTTCTATAGTAGGGTGTTTTATGCCTTTTTCATAGCACAAAAATGTAGTTTTAGTTAAATTAAGTAACAGTGAACCATTATTCACGTACTACGTAAATTCATTTTTGCACAACAGGAATTTATGTGTTTCTGTGATTATGGTTTACTGGTACTCCTCCCCCCATGAAATTGTTTATAAAATATTCAACCTGAAAAGACTGTTTCATTGTTTTTTGTTTAGGGCTGTGATAATGCTGTGGCATCATCTAAGGAGAAAGCTGGTATGTTGCACAATCTTTTAGATGACTGAATGCGATCAGGCTGAACTTAGGTGCGATTTCTAACATCTACAGATTGAAAGGATTGTATATATTTATTTTATAATATTAGTGTCAATGCATTATTGCTCTACTAAAAGATTTGATGATATTTGTTTGACATGAGCTGAACTGTGGCAGTTCCGGTTGAAATTTTTGGACACTATTTTACAATCTGACGCACATTTCCCCATTGTGTAAAGTAATAGAAATTTTGAAAAACAATTTTTTATTTTTTTGCCATATTTCTGATCGTAATCATTCTTGTTACTATTTTCGTGCGAACAGATAATAATTGAAAATGACAGATTTCTCAGAAAGAATTAGTTACTGTAGTTTATGACCTATCGGTAGTTTCAGAAACTTCACATAAGTCTTTTATCATTCTGAATCTAAAGGCCCGATTATACAGCCATAATTATAATCTGGGTCGAACTTTTAAAAAAACAGCTGGGAGTTGGGACCAAATCTGGGATTTCTTTAGCTGATCTGGGTTTTTTTATTGTTATTTCAGAATCAGAAGCCAACGAGTGTTGTGGCTGGCTTCGGGCCGCAGGGTTTCCGCAGTATGCTCAAATGTATCAAGGTGAGGGGCTGGATCAGATTTTAGGGTCAGATCCGGTAGACTGGTCATACCAAGCATACAATGTATAAGGGGGAGGATGGGGCAAAAAAATCGAGGGGCCGGGGGGAGGGTCCCCAAAATTTGGCCGGAGACACTCCCCCAAAATTTTGACCCAGTTACATGTATGAAACCAAGAGTACATATCTATTCTATTAAACTAATACCATTGTATTATGTACTCTTGGTCATAGTTTCTGTCAGGCTGAGGATGTATCATCCTAGACGGGATTTTTACTCAGTCTGGGGGGGTGTCTCGGGTTTTTCAAATGTTTGATGGGGACTCTGATTTTTTGAAATATAGAGGGGCTTGTGCATGATGTGTCCAAAATTTAGAGAGCTATTTCTGACGTTAGTTTGTTTGCATGAAAGTGGAACACAAAATCGCGAAATTTTTGTGTTTTCATGAACATTTCTAAATTTTTCAAAATTTTTTTACAACTCCAGTCATTTTGTACGGAACCTGCGAATTGAACGGAAAAATGGCTGTAAGTATGAATCAACCTTTTAAATCAGTGCTATGTTTTTTAGACTATCGATTTCCCCTGGACATGACTGTGGTTAGGCGAGATCATGAATTCCTGGATCCGGATTCGATGCAGGCTTTGTTCCGGTCAGCCTCTAATTTTTTCTGATTTTTTTGTTTTTTTAAACTTTTTTGTGTGTTTATGCTTACTTTTTTTGAGACTTTTTATTGAGGGATGTGGGAATTATATGACACACTGGGATATTTTTTCGCTGGCAAATTTTCGCAATTTTGCGAATAGCTTGAATTTTTTTCGCCGACTTTTGTTTCTTAATGCAGTAGATTTTACATTTAAATGTTAATAAAGCATTATTACGCCTATACAGGATTAAGACTGACGCATTTTTCACCCGTTTTGGCCAAAAAGCAGCGATTTTGACATTTTTATTTAAATTTATTGAGCCATCCTGAGAATTTTGTGTAATTTTTCAAAATTTTCACAATCGATGCTCAGCCGTAAAGAAAAGAAGACTCGGCGAATGACCAAGTTAGGCCTGAAAATGCTAATATTTTGAAATTTTCTTAATTATGTCACCACCGACCCCTATTATACTGTCTATTAGTGTTACATGCAGTCGGTGTGATGATACATGGATGAAAATGTGTCCCATTTAAAGTCACTAGAAACATTAAGTCACAAAGTTGCACGAGTTCGGGCTTAGGGATCAAAAAAAGTTGGAGAATTTTTCAATTTTTAGGCCAAATTTGGTCATTTGGGAACGTATCGGAAATGTTTTCCGACTAACCCACAAAAATTAGCGCATGGACCTTACGAGTCGATCTCCACCGCGTCAAAATTTTTTCGCAATTTTGCGAAAGGGTTTGAAAATTTTTCGCAATCTTCAGTTTTTTTCGCAATTGCGAACGTTTTTGCACAAAAAAACCGCAGATGACAAAGAACATTTTTATGTTGTTAACGTAGTGAGTCTGGTGGATTTTGCAATGGTAGGCTGGTCTGTTTTTATGTCGGACTAAATGGACTGGATTTATTTTAGCCCCAAGTTTAGAAATGCAGTGAAATATTGCTGTCATCTGGGGGGTGGGGTGCTGAACGCGAATATGATCAAAATTTTTGATTTTTATTCTTTTCGAGGCGAATTCTCCCACAATTGAGAGATAGGAGGGATCTTAACGAACTCGGGTAAAATTAAACATTTTGTTTGGTCGATTAGGGTCGGGGGAGTCTTAAAAATTTTATCAGAGAAGCCCCGTCCATATTTTGGACCCTGTTTCACTCTAGACCTGTGCCCTGTGTTGTGAGTCACTGACCCAGCGCCGGCCCCAATGAGCCACTACTGTTGTGTGTACTCTTGCTGCTACATAGTCAACATGTGTGTGTGTGTGGGTTTGTGTACGCATGCTGGCCCTGCAGTGAGTGCAGTGAGTGAGTGGCATCAAAACTTGTCTGTCAACAGAACAAAGTCAGTCCTATTACGTCACTCCACTCAACAGCTCCCCCTTGTTGCTCCTAATAGACACTGTTTCCAAGCCTGACTTGTCTCTAGTTGCCGCTTCTTTTGGTGGCCTAATTTCAGGTAACGGTGTGAGTGTTGTGGGCGATATTATATTTAGCTCAGAGTAATGTAGATTGTAGATTGGCTCTTGCTGATTGATTGTTTTATTTGGGTTTTATCCAAATTTGGATTTAACGGATTAGATTTAAATTTACTCGGTTGATATTAATCTACTGGTCACTGGACTATCTCGTAGCCGAGTGGTTAGGGCTTTGAACTACGAGTCCAAAGGTTGGCAGTTCGAATCCCAGCCGCCAGGTTTGTGAAATGTCAAGTAAATTTAATTTCTTTAAATAAGTGTATTTGAATTAATCTAATCCGTTTAATCCGGTATGGATTTGATTAGGCCGCCAGCGTAGCAACTGTCCTGGGCTCTCCACAATATTATAGACAGTTTATGCTATATTATTTTATATTTTTGCCGCTCTTCTATGTCTTTGCACTTTTTAATACAAACCTGTTTTTCCTCGTCACCCCTATAGACACTACTCTATGCTGCACATTTTATTTTTCACCCTCATTTTTTATTTTTTCTTGTCAATCTTTCAGCCTGACTACACACACTTTTTGTCACTTTATGTGCGCGAAATAGTTTATATTATACATGTTCTCTAATTTGTCGGAAGCGAAATTGTATATATTATAATTTTCAAAAAATGCTTTTTGCTTTAGGTCTCGTCTTAATTGCTACTTTGGCGCTACTTTTTTTACGTTAAACCCCTGTTTTCAGTAATTATTATAACATGGCCCCTTTTTTAGTTGACCCCCCAGTAAGTGGAAAGAGACATCTATATACTGTTAAACATGTTTTTTTTCTTAATTCAACCTGTGAACAGTACATCAGCCTTTAAAAAGTTTGTGCAGTTTTAGTTTGCAATTTTGTGCGAGTCTTTCAAGTTTGTGTTTTGCATACCTCGCATCCTTGTTTTAGACTAACAAGCAAACTGTGTCCACGTTTTTTTTGCTTGTACAAAGTGACAAATTTTCTAGGGTGTCCGTACTTTTGAGATAATCTGTGTAATCACATTTTTGTATAAAATTATGACTATTTACATTTATTGTTATTTTATTTCTATTTATTTATTTTATGTATTCTAAACAGCATACATGTAACGGGGTTCAAATTTTGGGGGGCCTCTCTGGCCAAATTTTGGGATACCCTCCCCCCTGGTTGACCAAAAATATCCCAAATTTCACAAAATTTTGCGAAAATTTCACAAATAAGTGCCATTTTTCTAAATTTTGCCCAAATTTTGGGGACCCTCCCCCCAGCCCCTCGGTTTTGGGGAGTCTCCCCCCCACCCCCCCCACCCCCCCTCATACAGGTATGCAACACGGGGAATCGATGATATAATTTTTCCTGTTGGGCCACAGCCCAACAGGTCTTTAATTTTGATTTTGCATTCATAGTGCGCTGCTAACGTTAAAGTGCTCATGTGCGGAGTTTGTTTTACACGTCCGCCTCCGTCAAATCGCAGCCGTCTACCTACTTACTTACCTTGCTGGCCTGCTTCTGTTAATGGCCTTTGCAATTTCCACCGTTACACAGGCATGGTAAAAAAGATTACAAAAAATTGCTTTGCCCGGAATCGATACGACAGCCTTCGGTTTATGAGTACAACAGCTAAACCACTACACCATTCTGCCGTCTTGTATTTTACAGCTAAGAATGCCTACTAAAATTTATTCCATAAGGTGCCTATGTTACAACATAGTTTTGGAAACTTTGCAGATAAAATGTTAACGATATACATGACTATTGAACGAAATCTGGAAGGTTTTGCAGTCTGATTAGCAGACAGGTTTAGTACGTTTGCATCAAAAAGTACATGTTACCTGTCCCAACAGGTTTACGATGGCCTCTGGCCAATGTACTTGACAATTATAACTTTTTGCTTATTGAATGTTTTTGCCGAAAATTGGGCTTGTTTGAAGTAGGACCTCTCCCGCCAAATTTTGGGGGCATTGCCCCCTGATGACCAAATATACCCTACATCTTGCCAATTTTTTATAGAATATTAGTTTAAAAGTGCCATGTTTTAGCGAATTTCGCTCAAGTTTTTGCGACCACTGTTTAAAAATGAAGACGGGGGGCTGATTAATGTTTGCTTTGATAGAGTCCCCTTGTTTGTGGCTCGCACAGCCTTTATTTTTGTGATTTCAGACGTCTGCATGTTCTGAACAAATGTGCCATGATGAAATTGGACAATGTGCTCAGGCGACAGGTCAGAGGATGGGATAGTTTTTATTCATTAATTTATTTAGTATACTAAAATATTAAATATTAATTAATTAATTGAAACAAATCAAATGTAATTTATTTTAGTAATTTTGATCCACTTGATCATCAGAAATAACATTCAACTCCTAAATACTGTCTGTATCCACATAGGGTTGATTTATACTTAACAGCCGTATGTCCGTTCAGCCGGAAAAAAGACTAAATAATCAGGCCACTATTGCAGGGGACTGGCGGAGTGGCGGGGGAGGGCGGCGACGAGAGCGGAGAGGACGAGGTGGCGCTCAGTCGCAAGTGGCACTACCACCGACGCTCCAGGACATGGAGCAGGGTCCAGCCACAGCACACGCACACTGGGTATGCACACACACACACACACAGTATGCAAAAAGACACAACGTATTTATGTAAATCAAATTGAGACGTATTCTAGAAATTGGGACCACATCGACTTTAAATCAATTAAGCCTAAATCTAAGCGTGAATCTGTGCAGGGACTAATTAGGACAAGGACATCCTGATTTGAACCCGAATTTGTCTAGACAAACAAAAGCGCGCGTCCCTATTTGCTGTACAATACGAGCAGCCGCAACCTATCCAACACAGAACCTATCCGGCACAGAGAGGGCAGGTTGAAAAGGCACTGCTCATGAATACAGATCCGCCAAACTGCCTTGACCGAAAGCCCGCACTCCCAAGGGCTTTTGTAAGTACCAAGCAGTGCCACCACCTCCCACAATCAGTCTGCCCGAACTTCACTCACAATCACAAGTTCAAACTGTTAAGGCTATCATCGTTATGAGTAGTACGATTCTCTTCTCTAGAATCATGATGATGTTCTATATACACCAGCTATACTGTGTTCTCCGTCAGTACGGAGTTAAATTGAGTTTATTAATATACATTCTATGTTTCAGGGGTGACGGAGGTGTGGGCAGCCAATGGGTGGACGAAGAACAAACAGAGCTGGAGACAAAGAAAAAGGAAAAGGAGCGGGAGAGGGACCGTGAGAACCGAACCAGCGGGGGTCCGGCCATAACGCGCTCCAACAGCGAACGAATACGGGATCGAGCCAAGGCTGTGCTACGACGGATGGAGATCAAGAGGGGCCGGGGCCGGAGGGGGGGCCCGGACACAGAGACCTCCCCCTCGCCCCCCACCATCTCCCGCCCCCTAGGACCCCCCCTGGTCCACTCGGCATCGCCCCCCTCCCTCAGACTAGGGCCGCGCACTGTGCTGGACGCTAACCATAATCTACAGCCTGTGGGCCCCCTTCATTCGGCTAAAGGTATATATCCTGATGATGGGATTATAGATTATATATACTGTGGTATTGAAGTTAGGAGGAGTATTTTCATGTTGTGGGGTTTTAGTTCATTAGGATCGGAGTAAACGGGCTGTATATAACTCAGTTGTGTATTTTGGTCTTTGGTAATTTAGGAATGAAATCAGAGTATTTGCGTTATAATTGAACAGCTTCATTTTCAGACCCAACTAATTCCTAAACGACAAATGTTATAGTTGACTAACACTGTCTTGACAAGACTTAATGTTCGTATTTAGTGTTAATTAGCACTAGTCTGTATACTACCGAGTATGGTTAAAAATCAATAGACATTTACATTTGTTTTGTCGGAAGGTTTACAAATGATTCGTTAAGCTTGATTATTAATTAGTTTAGTTGGAATTGAAATATAAATTAAAGTCATTAGAAGTTTCGGAACAAAGGACCCCTGTTTCATTGATGTTTCAGGCTGGCCTGGACGCAGTCCCTCGCTGTCCCTGAAATCGGGGGGCTCTGAGACGAGCGGCGGGGGGCCCGGGGGGCTGCAGGTGGAGGTGGACTCGAGCCAGGGCCCCCCACAACAGCCCCACAGCACCACCACCCCCGCCACCAGTCTGCAACAACCCCCGCCCCCCCATTACGCACAGTCTAGCCTGGACAGCTCCTGCTCTGACAGTCCCAATCAGGGCTGGGATAGACGGGACTCGGGCGTAGGCTCCAGTCTGTCTCGCTCGCCCAGGTTAGGCTCTTTCTGGTTCTGGAGTCGTATTCTAAAAATTACCTGCAGGTAAAGATAGGCTAACTTTACCCACAGATAAGGTAAAGGTAACGTTGTATTCTTAAGCAACGACTAAAGCCAATGTGATAGCTAAGGTTAACTTTAATATTCCGGCCAGAAAAGTGCTTTATCTTGTTTCGCAGCATTGTGCAAATTTTCAACCTCAAAGGTCGACGTTAGCCTTGTTTTCATTTTTAACTGTACCTTTACCCAACTTTACCTTCACCTTACGTGTGGGTCAAGTTAGCCCATCTGTACTTGCAGGTAATTTTGAGAATACGGCCTCATAATGACGATTTATGAAGGACAACTTTTGGTTAGGTGCTGTGAAGAATTGACATAAGCGTTTCGGTTATTTTTTCATGTACAGTCTGGAAGAGACCTCATTTATCTTCGTGCAGAAAATCGGCTTTTTTGACCAGGTAGTTGTCTTGCAATCGCTTAAGGACAAAAACAAAGTTTTTGCAATAATTGCCCAAGGACAAAATGATAGGGACAAGCACAAGGATGACGAGTAGGAACCGGGCTTTGCCTGTTTCAGACGAAACAAAGTAAACATGTGATTTCATTACGAAAAGAACAACACTTTCAGCCATCAAGTTAGTTGCTGCTTTGTTTTAAGAGCAACTTTTCTGCTATCAAGAGTACAGGCTTTGTTTGTTTCAGTGTGCCTGGGAGTGGCCGCGGGGGCTGGCAGAGTGTACAGCGAGTGCGTGGCTCGCGAGCCACTGGTCGAGGGGGTGTGACGCTTGACTCGCTCTCTGTCTCCCACATTACCACCCTGCAAAAATATGCCCTGCTCAAACTCACGGCGCTCATGGAAAAATACTCGCCTCACAATAAAACTGGATGGCAGTGGTTAGGCTCATTTTGTTTTTTTAGTAAATTTCACTTAGTTTTTTGTGAAAATTGCAGCATAAGTGGAATTCATTTTTTGTGGAAGTTGCAACAAGAGTAGAAGTTAAAAAATACTGTCTCTGACAACTTTTTTCAATAAGTTAATTAACTGAAAATTAAATATTATATCACTGTCTCACTTTGTATTATTTGCAGGGGCGTGCAAAAGTTTTTGCGAAAAATGAAAAACCCTGATTCCAAGCCTGCTAAGGGTAAGATTGAGTAACGATATATTATTCATTGTTTGAATATATTTTCAGCTTTGCTTGCTAGCCTTGGCAAAAAGTTTAGTGAAAGCCAGGGTCGATTCATACTTACAGCCGTATGTCCGTTCAGCCGGCAAAATTACGAAATAATCACGCCACTAATAATGTATACTATCATCAGCCAGTGCTGTTGTTGTTTTCAGACGGAGACACTGGCCTGGGAGTGTTCGGTGTCCCCGTGGCCGAGGTGGCTCAGCGGACGGGTCACCCCCTGCCCCAGTGCATCCTGCAGGCCATGCGATTCCTGCTGCTGCAAGCCATGGACTCGGACTGTGTCGGCATTTTCCGCAAGTCCGGACTGCAGTCCAGGATTGCTCGGCTTAGGGCCCAGTGTCAACGTGCGCCTGGTATGTCAGCATGGGTGCTAATGTGGCCTGGGGTGTAGAAAGAGTACAGTTCAGTGTCTCGTGGATGCTGCGGGTGTAGTATAAAGAGCACAGATTAGTGTGTCGTAGAGAACAGTAAGAACAGTAAAATGCTGCTCTTACTGCCTAGTTTACCAAGATTAATGGTGTTTAGCAAAAAAGTAGCCATTTTTTGAAACTTTAGCCACTTTGTCCTTGAGGTCATTTTAGTGTACTGTCACCGTCAAGTCGTTTTGGCCATTTTTTGCGTACGAACTAGTTTCGACTCTAACTTCGTTCTTCTTCATTTAAAAAATTGTGACATTAGACCAGGCAGCTGTCCTGGAATAGCTTGAGGACAAAACGACAGGGAAAAGGACGATGACAAATATCTATAAAGTTTTGCCCTTTTGGGAATAGCTTGAGGACAAAACGACAGAGACAATTACAAGGACCATAAATCGACGGGGTTAAGGACAAGGACGAGTATGTAGGAGATTATGAATCTTCTTGGAATAGTTTAAGGACAAAACAATAGGGACAAGGACCACAAAACGATAAGGACAAGGACGAGTATGAACCTATGTTGTTTGTTGTGCAGACGAGCCCCTCTACCTGGAGCCCTCGCAGGCCTACGACGTGGCGGACCTGGTGAAGCAGTATTTCCGCGAGCTGCCCGAGCCACTGCTCACGAGCAAACTGTCCGAGACCATCATCGCCATCCAGCTCAGCGTGCCCGAGCACCTGCGCCTGGAGGCCATCGCCAAGTGTGTGCTCTTGCTGCCCGACGAGAACAGGGAGGTGCTGCACACACTGCTCTACTTCCTGCACGACATTGCCGCCCATGCACACACTAATCAGGTATAGCAAGAGCAAGAGCAAGCAGTACTAGTCGGGTACTAGTAAGAGCAAGGAGTAGTAACAAAAAAAAAAAAAAAAAAAAGAAAAAAATCAGGTACTAGCAAAAGCGAGTTCAAGAGCAAGGACTTAGGAGTACTAATCAGGTACTAGCAAAAGCGAGGAGTAATAATCAGGTACTAGCAAGAGCAAGGAGTAGTAATCGAGTTCAAGAGCAAGGACTTAGGAGTACTAATCAGGTACTAGCAAAAGCGAGGAGTAATAATCAGGTACTAGCAAGAGCAAGGAGTACTAATGAGGTACTAGCAAGTGCAGTGGGTGGGACTGTTTTTAGCATTATAAGAGGAGCTTGTCATTTCTGGTTTTGGAAGGGACAAACCTTGCGAGTTGAACTATGACGTCTAGTCGTAGTGTCCAACATCCAACTTGACCATACTGAAACTTTTCACGTTTTTCGTGTAAACTGAAAAAGGAGACATACTGGAAAACAAGAAAAATGTGGGACCGGACTCCCCCCATAGCGAGGACCAGACTGTAGTAACGTATGTGTGTCCACAACCCCTTTCTGTTAATAAAATATATCAAGCGTGTGTACGACAATCTATTTTGATAATATCTTTGTTTCAGATGACAGCGGAGAATTTGTCGGTCTGTTTCGGTCCATCGCTATTCCAGCTGTCTGGCCGGGTGGTGGGCTCCTGTAGCCCCCGACGCCGGCACAAGACCATCACCTGCGGCCTGCCCAATGAGCGGGAGCTGCAGGAGAATCACGCCGCCCAGGCCGCCCTCTCCCTCATGATTCACCACTGTCGACGACTGTTTCAGACCAGCGAACAAACGCTGGCCGGCCCGGGCTGGGAGGGGGCCCTGGAGGATTGGGAACCCCGCCGTCTAGAGGAACTGGGCTCGCTGACCAGCTACATGCGCCAGGAGTGCGTGGGGGGGCTGCTAAGGGAACACCGGGAGCGGTGGAAGGGATGGGTAACGGAAGGCAGCGCGGATGGGGTGGAAATGTCGGCCAAAAAAGTGCCCGACGGCCACCCCCTGAAACTGTGGCGCTGCTGGACCGATGTGGAGGCCCCCCCGGGCGAAGTGCTGTCCCGGCTGCTGCACGAACGAGCGCTCTGGGACGAGGACTTGTTGCGAAGCTCGGTTGTCGCCGCTGTGGGGGAGGGCTGTGAGGTGATCCAGCGAGTCCTCAACGATATGCCCCCCCATCCCACCCGGGACTACCTGCTGCTGCGTCTCTGGGAGGCTGGGCTGCCCGAACTGCGTGGGGGGTGCGTGCTGGTGGAAACGTCGGTGGCCGTGCCTGGCTGTCCCCTCCAGGGCGGCGTCCGAGCCCTTGTGCTGGCCGCGCGATACCTCATTGAGCCCTCGGGCTCCGGGCGCTCGCGTATCACCCATATCTCCCGTATCGACACTAGGTAAAACTTTGGCCCCCATTTAGGGATGGTGGTATAATAGACAGACTGGGGGGGGGGGGGGGATTTCGTTGGATAGGAATGGGTACCTTTGACTTGACATAGACCCTTCTTATACAAAACATTGATAAATTATCAGTTAGTACTAACAATGAAAACATGCTGCACAACGTTAACTGATAACTGATGTTAATTATTTAGGTAAAGATGAATATTAATAATTTATTGTAAGATAACAGTCATCTGGTAGTAGTACTGAAAATTATATAATGTCTAACTGCTGATATTTTGATGCAGTGCCGATGCACCACTGATAACAACAATACGCTGCTGCTCTGTGTTGCAAATAATAATTAGATTGTTGTGTTTCAGGGGGCGGAGCAAAAGCTGGTACAACAAAGTGCACGGGCATCAAGTGGCCAATCAGCTAGCGCGAATTCGAGACTCATTCCATCAAACCGCAGACGGGCCAGAAACTAAAGTCTGACCCCCCTCCCCCTTTATTTTTGCTGTCGGCTTAAAGCCCCGTTCATACTTTGTCCGTAAGGGAGTCCGTTTGTCCATAAGTAAGACTTGGTTAATTTTTTCTGGACACAAATCTATACGGACAAGTATAAACTAGACTTTAATTCTGATTTTGTTTTATACTTTATGACTTATTTGGTTAATAACGCTGTCAGTGGAATTTATAGAGCAGCGAAATCTCATTAAGTCCAGTGTTATTAACCGAATAACAAAACAGGAGACTTTTTGCTTTCACTTTTTTGTGCTTTCTTTTTCTGCTATCTATCATATCACTTTCTTTTTTATAGTTCAATCACTAAAATCGTTTTCTATCTACTGATTTGAGATATTTTATAGTAAACTGTTTTGGTCACTTTCAAAATGGTAATAGCGTTCTTAATTTTTGCTATAACTCAATTGATATTGCGTAAAAATGAGTAATTTTTTCTCCCTGGTTTTGAAGTTTTTCAATGATTTTCAGCTTACTGCTGCGGCGTGTTTTTTAACCGTACAGGGTTCACATTCGTCCACATTTTTTCGTGTGGTTTTTTCCATTATTTGCTCGTTATATTCCTATTTCTCATAATTTCACTCATTTTCTTGGCTCTGTCACTTTCTTTTTTTATATATATCTATATAGTAATTATTATATATTATGCTTTATATATTGTGTTTATAATGTCCCAAACTAATCACTAAACATTAAGCCACAGGAGTCCAAAAAGTTGTTTATTATACGTACAATATGCTTTAAATCAATTAATTAGTTATTTAAACCAGCTACTGAAGTAATAAAGTTTATTTTTTGCAAGAAAACAACGCCGATTTTTAAAAATTTATAATATATTTGCTCCGTATTAATTTTATCTAATTTGAGTTGACATAAAATTTTGTGCACTATTTGACTGATTTTATCATTTTATAAATACACATTCAATATTTACTTAGGTTTGGCTTCATGGACGATATTGTCATAAGTTTTTGGCCAAACAAATTTTAATCTAATCCGTATAATGCACTCTGATTGGCTGGTCCAGTGATTAGTTTGTGCTGATTGGTTCGTTCATTAATTGTTCTTAGTCATTCGCATTGCCAACTTGCTTCTTCGCTAGCCTATATATACCATTGCTTTGTGTCTTGTGTGCATTTTGCTCATGTTGCGTTCTTAGTGTTCACTTGCTTAAGCTCATTCAGTGGCGAGCCCGGTTCATTGTTCGTTCCTTAAGGCCCCCCTGCCATAGCACCCCGGGGGTCTTGTACTCAGCTACCCCCCCCGCCTCACCCCCTAAACCTTGCCTGGGAAGGTAGAGCGAATCTAAAGTCCTGCCGTAAAATGTTGATCACTGAGACTTGAGACAAAACAAAACATGTGATTTCATTACCAAAAGAAATAATTTCAGCCATCAAGAGCACAGCAAAAGAGTAGCTGCTAAAATCACGCCACCTGTTTTCTCTCTGTGTTCAACTTTGTTTGGTCAGACTTTAGGCAGTATCTAAAGTGTGAGCAGAAATTGCTGAACCCTGAGGCAAGACAGGTGGCATGATTCTAGCAGCTGTACTCTTGATGCTTGCAATTCGTTCTTTTCGTAATGAAATTGCGCGTTTCTTTTTGTCTCGGGGTCCAGCATTTTTGGACAATAACGTTAGTCAGGCTGCTCTCCCCCCTCCCCCCATTTATGAAGGGGAACAAATAAGTATCCCCCCGATATACCAGAATTCGTCGTGTTCCTTGTAGTTTCATAAAGCAGAGATCCCTTGCTATGGAGGCAGGCCATTTGTATTTCCCCCACCCCTAGTGTTGTATATATTAAATTGTTTTATCAGTAATTATTGTATGTTCTGTTCCATAGCTGCAGTCAAGAGTACATGCTGGGAAGCAGTAGGCTGGTTTGGTTAGATTTATACAAGGCATTTCTAAGGGTCTTATCCAAATTGGATTTATCGGCTTAGATTTAACTTAATTTCGTCAATAACGCAGCGTCAGTTACACGTAATTTGCTGAAACTTGGCACACACCGAGATACTGTATGTAAGCGTGTAAGGCGAAGTTTCAGCCGGCAATTTTCTATTTGTGCTGTGTTATTAGCAAAATTAATATAAATCTAATCCGTTGAATCCAATTTTGGATAAGGCCCTAGGTTTAGTTACAGTTTAGCGTATATCACGTGCATGTCTGCACCGATCTAGGAGCACCAGAATTTCGATTTATACTTACAGCCGTCCGTCCGTTAAAAAGGTCGAAAATTCACGCCTAAGCTTACCATTACTGTATGCATTGTATTTTGATTTGTATTTTTTCCGTTCAGTGGGCAGAACTAAAAAAAGCACACCACTAAAGTCTGACAAAAAATAGGTTGTACCACTTGGGAAAACGAAACATGTGATTTCGTTACGAAAAGAATATATCATTTTGACTATCAAGAGTACAGCAAGTAGTCGCAGAAGTCGTGCCACTAAAATAAAAAAGGAACTATGTTTTTTGTCAGACTTTTTGTTAATCTTATACACTAGGTTGTGGCGTGATTTCGTAAATTTACCAGCCGAACGGGTATGCAGCTGTAAGTATGAATCTACCCTTAAGGTTAACGAACCTAAGAGAAGACACAGCACGTGTTGCATAGAAATCGAGTTTGTGCCAACAACCCAGCCAGTAGACAAGACAAGAAAAGAGTGGAATACCATAGCCGGGTTAGCTTACCTACTTAATATTTCATTCATGTATTCTTGACGTATAGTACGTTTATTTATTGTTGTGTAGCATTGAGTATGTTTATAGAATTGCCTGTTGTGAATTTGGTAATAATTTTAATGTGTCATTAAGTGGTATATAATGATTAATAGTTGATTGAATTCAGGATTATATAATCGAACTGTTGTCTTGTTTGCGGAGACAGTAAATATTTTACTATACGCCTGTAGTGTAAACAGTTAATACCTGTTTATACTTGTCCTTGAGGACACAGGAACAGGGACAAGGACAAATTTCGGTCAGCTGCTGTGAAAAATTGGCAAATGCTATATTGAGCTAATTATTTCTAGATTGTCTAGAAGTGACCTCAACTATCGTTTTGCCAAAAGTTGGCATATTTGACGATGCAGTTTTTTTGAAATCGCTTAGGGATAAGGACAAGTATGAACCGGGTTTCAGGGGTCGTTGGAAACTTGTTACAACGGATAAATTTAGGGACTCGTTGTGGATTTGAATAGAATCCATCGAAAGTTGCACCTTCCAGTGGAATTGATAGAATCTACCGAAACTAGCACCAAGTTTTTTATTTGTGCGATGTGTGGCAGAAGTGGACCAACCTTGCGTTTCTTTTACTTACCTTTGTTCAGTTAGCGGTAGCAGTGTAAGTCGACCGGTCCAGATTAACGGAAAGTTTTCTAGATTTGGTAACGAACGCGTGTAAGCGAACACGAATGAGCACATTTTTGGTGATATAGCGCTTTTTAGTGCTTGTGACCGGCCGGAATTTTCGGCCAATTTTATAAAAATTTCAACGGCTCCGTTGAGCTCAACGGAGCCGTTGAAATTCCTCCGTTCAAATCACGCGACTACTACTGTTTCGTTCTAAAGTCTTCGATTTGTGCCGAAATTTTCAACGGCTCCGTTGAGCTCAACAACCACTTTCAACCCTTAAACAACCACTTTCAACCCTTGAATCTTTTGTCCGTATGCCCGTACATCCGTATATCCATCCATATGCACTGCGCGAATCTTTTTCCATATGAACTCAACGGAGCCGTTGAAATTTCATCCGATTTTATAAAAATTTCAACGGCTCCGCCGAGTTCAACGGCGCCGTTGAGCTCAACGGAGGATTTTTAGTCTTTATAAAATTGAAATTTTTTTCAACGGAGAACTTTCAACGGCCCGTGGAGCTTGATAGTATTGGCAGTAGTGCTGATAGTAAACGTGGTGGACTGGACATATGTCCGGCAAAAACGAGTCATGGTCTGAAAAGACTCAATCTAAAGCATCCCAGAAGCACAGACAACTTTTGTCACCATAGCTGGAGCTGGAACCATATGCTTCAGCAGCCAAATCGCCGTTAGAACAACCATACAGCTACTAGTATACACTGCAACTACTACCCCTATGGCCCTATTACGACTACTTGTGCTACTGTACGAGCTATTGCAACTACGACGACAGTACTAAAGCCGCCGCTGCCATCAAAACAAGGAAGAGGGGAATCTGTGCACCACCCTGTGCTCGACCACTTTATGGGCAAACATAAAAAAACAAATATTAAGCAAACCAAATCTGGAGTTATTCTGGGGAAAAGCGGAGTTGATTACGTTATTGCTGATGAATGTCTGTATGATTGTTTTACTGATTTTAAAATTTGTGATGACTTTTGCGTAAGCGATGTACCCGACCATGAACCTGAGTTTTCGTCCCATCGACCAATGTTTTTTCATTAAAACGCACTAACGTAACTTGTAACTCGATTCAGTGTTACGGTAAAGTGCAATAACCCGACTTATACTGCACGCTGCAGCGTGCAGTCTACTTATACTGCACGCTATACTTGAATCGATTTACAAGTCACTTATAGCACTGGTGGTTGTGCTAAATGTAATTGATACGCATGTGTGAAACCCTCGTGCAGGTGCACTCGTGCGCTTCGCGCACTCGTGCTCCTGCACTCGGAGTTTCACAGAAACATGCGTATAAATCACTTCCAGCACGCCAACCAGTGCTACAACCCATACTTCAAATTTGATCGCTTGCAGCCCAAAAAACAAGGAAATTATTCAATGGAAGCAAGAAAACGCCTCCGACTTTACAGAATACCTAAATTCTTCTTCAAGCACTAGTCAAATCTCTAATGTTTTAGACAGCTGCAAAAATGCCTGCTCTACCATGCACATTGATAATTGTGTTAAACAGTTGGGTTTATTTTTACATCAGGCTAGCCAAACCTATGACTTTTGTCTATATACAGCGCCTCAAACTATATTTGGTTTAGGCTAGGCTTAGGTTTGGCCTCAGGCTTAGGCTTAATAGGCTCAGGGCTTAGCTTAGGCTTAGGCTGAGGCTTAGGCTCAGTCTTAGGCTAAAACAAACTAGTACAACAATTCTTTAAAAATTGAAGCCCTCTGGTCACGTGACAATGCTCGAATCTGACTGGCTCAGAGCTAGAGGCAAGTGCTGTATGTAAACGCTCGTAAACCTGTGTGCTTAAAAAAATTATCAGACCTAGCCCCGCTAAAACCAATCCATGGTGAAATAATGCATGCAAAACAGCAAAGAAACAATATTTTGATGCTGTTAAAAAATACAGTAACTTTAAAAATTCGCGGTAAGTTTCCCATGTATCACGGTTTTTTAGATGCCTCGGAGAAACGGCGATTCGGCTATAGCCAATTATTATACACGGATTTGCCTAAAATAGCCGGCAATAGCTGTGGCGATTTTCAGCACATATTGCCGATTAGACTGTTTCGCCGCGGCTATAGCTCGCCGTGGCTATTTTGGCGATTTTTAAATGGCCAAGTTTTTACTGAACAAGCTTGGCTATAGCCAGCCTATGGCTATTTTTGAAATCTAGTAGAGACCACCTAGGAGTGGCGATTCGGCTATAGCCGCCAATAGCCGTTTCGAATACACTGTTTTGTCTGAAATAGCCGGCTATAGCTATGGCTCGCCGTGGCTATTTTTTCACTGGTGCTAATTCGCCGCGGCTATAGCTCGCCGTGGCTATTTTGGCGATTTTTAAATGGCCAAGTTTTGACTGAAGAGACGTAGCTATAGCCAGACCATGGCTATTTTTGAAATCTAGTAGAGACCACCTAGGAGTGGCGATTCGGCTATAGCCGCCAATAGCCGTTTCGAATACACTGTTTTGTCTGAAATAGCCGGCTATAGCTATGGCTCGCCGTGGCTATTTTTTCACTAGTGCTAATTCGCCGCGGCTATAGCTCGCCGTGGCTATTTTGGCAATTTTCAAATGGCCAAGTTTTGACTGAAGAAACGTGGCTATGGCTATTTTTCTGAAATCTAGGAGACCACCTAGGAGTGGCGATTCGGCTATAGCCGCCAATAGCCGTTTTGAATACACTGTTTCGTCTGAAATAGCCGGCTATAGCTATAGCTCGCTATGGCTATTTTGGCGATATCCAAAACGAAATAAAAAATGCAAAACTTGATGACTTTGTGGAATCGAACCAACAACCCTACGATTGCGAAGCGAACGCTCTGTCGCTAAGCCACAAAGTCATCTGGAATTGTGACAATAACTGCAGATTTTGAACGAACGACGAAAACTTGCTTCAATGGGGCACAGTAAAAATTGATATTGAGCAGTAATTGAATTATAGAAAAAAAGGGGGGACACCCCCCGTGGCAAAAAAATAATTCTTTACACATCGTGACCATGTTCTTACTTTATCAGTAACTCTTTTAGCACTGAACTGTGAGATTAATTTACTTATATAGATAGTTTATTGTCAGACTTTCACGTGCCCTGTAGCTCAATGGTGAAGCAGTCGGACTGGTAACCGATAGGTTGGCAGTTCGATTCTGACAGGCCACACAACTTTTTTCAATTTATAGCTTTGATACTGAAACACTGTTCTAAGCCGGCAATAGCCCAGCTATAGCCGGACACTAACAGCTATTTCTAGTCAAAACACGGCTATAGCGCTAATAGCCGATTGACAGCGTGGGCTCAACAATTATGTGAAACGGCTATAGCTGAGCTATAGCCAGGCCATACCGGCTATTCCTAGTCAAATAGTGGCTATAGCGCTAATAGCCGATTGACAGCGTGGGCTCAACAATTCTGTGAAACGGCTATAGCCGAGCTATAGCCAGGCCATACCGGCTATTCCTAGTCAAATAGTGGCTATAGCGCTAATAGCCGATTGACAGCGTGGGCTCAACAATTATGTGAAACGGCTATAGCTGAGCTATAGCCAGGCCATACCGGCTATTCCTAGTCAAATAGTGGCTATAGCGCTAATAGCCGATTGACAGCGTGGGCTCAACAATTCTGTGAAACGGCTATAGCCGAGCTATAGCCAGGCCATACCGGCTATTCCTAGTCAAATAGTGGCTATAGCGCTAATAGCCGATTGACAGCGTGAGCTCAACAATTCTGTGAAACGGCTATAGCCTAGCTATAGCCGGGCTATACCGGCTATTCCTAGTCAAAACACGGCTATAGCGCTAATAGCCGATTGACAGCGTGGGCTCAACAATTATGTGAAACGGCTATAGCTGACCTATAGCCAGGCCATACCGGCTATTCCTAGTCAAATAGTGGCTATAGCGCTAATAGCCGATTGACAGCGTGGGCTCAACAATTCTGTGAAACGGCTATAGCCGAGCTATAGCCAGGCCATACCGGCTATTCCTAGTCAAATAGTGGCTATAGCGCTAATAGCCGATTGACAGCGTGAGCTCAACAATTCTGTGAAACGGCTATAGCCTAGCTATAGCCGGGCTATACCGGCTATTCCTAGTCAAAACACGGCTATAGCGCTAATAGCCGATTGACAGCGCGGGCTCATCAATTCTGTGAAATGGCTATAGCCGAGCTATAGCCGGGCTATACCGGCTATTCCTAGTCAAAAGGCGGCTATAGCGCTAATAGCCGGTTGACAGCGCGGGCTCATCAATTCTGTGAAATGGCTATAACCGAGCTATACCCGGGCTATACCGGCTATTCCTAGTCAAAACACGGCTATAGCGCTAATAGCCGATGCGCGTTGTACCCCTTCTACACTTCTATTATACTTCCATTACTTACGTAACCTTTTGATTAAAGCGAAGACACTGCTATTAGCTGAATACAGGGGGCGGGGGGAAGGGGGGATGGTTATAGCTGCGTAGACTGGGAGGCGGTAGGGTGGTTCCTATCGCTGTCTCAGGAGTAGGCGTAGATAAGCGTTTTGCTCAGTGAAGCTAGGAGGTAATGTGCAAAAAATAGTCTACAAGTGCAGCGAAGGGGTTAAATGCAGCTGGCCGCTATATCTGTCTGAGTGGGGTATAATAAATCGTGATACATGGGAATGTGACCAAATTCGCAAACTCGGTTGGAGCTTATTTCAAAAACAAAACTCTCAGACGCACTATTTGAAAACATAAAAGAAATTACTACATGAATGAGTGTCATCATATAGAAAACTTTCTCTCACACAAACGTGAATTGTTTTGGCGCAAAATTAAACCAACTAATTCTAATGTTAAACAACCTTTGCCACAAGCTTTTCGCTACTATAATGAAACTTTGTATAACCAATCAACCGGACTGAACAATGTCGAACTTAAAACTTCTTTACATCAGTATAATGAAAACAGACGGCACTGTGAAATTCTCCATGTTCCAGTTAGCGTTGCCGAAGTCTCTAAAGCTATCAGCAAATTAAAAAATGGCAAAAGAGTTGGCATTGATCTGATTTTTAACGAACAAATTGAGTTAGGCACATCGAAACTTATACCACTCCTTACTGAACTGTTTACAGCTATACTGGGGAATGCATCTTATCCAAGTTTTTGGTCCGCAGAAACTATTGTATCAATCTTTAAACATGGCGACCCGCAAAAACCTGAAAACTACAGAGGTATTTTTGCTTAGTAACTTAGGCAAACTTTTCGATTCTGTCCTTCGCGATAGGTTTGAATCCTGGCTAACATTAAATAATATAAAGAACAGTTTCCAATTCGCTTTTATCGTAGGTTATTCTACCTCTGATAATATATTTATTTTGCATAGTCTAACAGCAAACTTTTTAGCAACCAAAAAATTTTTATATGCAGCCTTCATCGATTTTTCTAAGGCTTCAGACAAACAAAATTAATAGGCAACTTTTTTTCTACAAATTAGCTACAAAGCACATATCAACTAAATTTTTAAAAATTACTTATGAGTATGTTTTCAAGCGCAAAATCATGTGTCAAGGGAGACGAAAATTATTTTTTTAATCAAAAACTGGCGTTCAACAAGGCGCGATTCTTTCTCCTGCACTTTTCAACTTTTGCATAAGTGATCTTCACAGTTTTTTTGAACAAACCTTACCAATCCGGTTACTTTTCATAACATGTCAAATTTTCTGCTTTTTTATACTGATGACTTAATTTTGTTAGCAAATACTGCGACAGACTTATAAAAGTCACTGCAAATTTTAGAAAAAGAATTGTGATAAGTGGGGACTATCTGTCAATATTGGTAAATCCAAAACGATGTGTTTTAGTTCAAGAACTACCTCAGCCATCGACAAGTGACTTTATTATAAAAACGTATTACTTGATTTTGTTGACATGTTCAAATATCTTGGTTATTCCTGCTGCGCCACAGCGCAGCAGGCTTCTTTAGAATGAGTTGTCGAAAAAATAACGTGCAACTAAGTGAGATATGTGTGTGCGTCTTTGCGTGTTTTCATCTCGGTAACTGTGCGGGTCTGTGTGAATGTAAGTGTGTGTTTCAAATGTGTCTGCTGTGTTCGTCTTGCTGATCTGTCTAAGAGATGTGTATGTATATTCGCAGGTACGTAAATACGTAAACAAAACTAGTAGAGAACACACGTACATTTGACAAAAGCTCATTTGCATATTTAAATTGCAAGGCTAGTTGTTATACAATTTTGTATAACCAAGTTTAATAACGTCTCACATATTGCACTATTTGATTGCAGAGTAAACTTGTAGCAAAGTCTCAAACTAAATCACACAGGTCTCATTGCGATATGTTATCTCATAAAATTCACATACTTTCAAATACGGATCACAAATAAGCAGTGTTATGACAAGTACTGTTTTACTATTTGTAATGACAATAGGTGCATTTCATGAAATTGACTATCATTTTCGCCAAAGTAGAAAAAGTGATGTAACAGCTGATACATTGTTTACCAATAAGCAATTGTCAGGGATTTATGAATGACAGGTGGACTCAGGTGTACAAAAATTTGGAATGGTTAGCATGGAAACAGGATTGCGGTAAACCACGTTACAGATCACAGATATATTACTGCAATTATTGCTGTGTATAGCATGGTGATTTTTTAATCTGGTTCAAACACAGTGATTTTTAATTCTCATGGCACTGGCATGGTTGTGCTTAATCTACGACTTTCACTGATATAGCGCACGCAGTTCAATAAATGAGTACTAGCTATAGCCAACAGCTTGAATTTCATTCTGGTAGCCAACATTTTGAATTTCATTCTGGAGGATTTACAAGATGTCGTCGATAAATCTTTAGCTGTGAAAGTACTCGAAGTAGATTTTCAGAAAGCAGGAAAAGAATTATTTGCTGACATGTCAAATGCTGGTTGGCTAAACAGTCAATCGGTAGCGCAAATGATAATAAGACAGAGACCTTAATTTTGTACAATCACATGATTGGCATATTGACTATATATAGTGGTGCGGGAAAAAAACCCTATTTTCAACTTTTCGGGTCGTCCTGTGCTCCACATAAATCGGATCCATTAATGCTCGCGGCTGTTATAACGGCCATCTTTCGCCTAACTGTTGCACTAATAAAATGGATTGTAACTACTCACGTTTCTGAGTAATGAGTCTCGAAACCTCCGGGAAAAAAAACCCTATGCGGGGAAAAAAACCCTATCACTTTTTCTGGTTGTTCTATTAGCAGGGAGTATAAACACAATTTCATCGTGTTTTACAACTCTTAGGCTGCAGTATGGACTAAAAAAAACCGTTTCTGCAACATCCATGCGACTCACAATGATTCTTCAAAAATCGACCCGTTTTGGCAGAAATGACTTCTGCCCAAATAGGCATTTTTTCCGTATTTAAAAGCATTAAAAACAGATTTTTGCGCTTATTACGTTAGAAACAGCGGACAAACACCGCCCGCGTCTATCATTCCTGGATTTAATATTACGCAGCAGCTAACGCCTAAAAATTCCAAAAAATGTCAAATTTTTGTGAGACATCACCAAAACAGGTTTCGTAAGGGGTGTCGGTGTATGGGCCAAAACGACAAAAAACGACGTTTTTCGGCCAAATAAACGGTTTTAATGAAGTCTACGCATGTTGTTAGCCCAGATGAATCCACTTTTGTAGCAACAATGGTTGAGTTTAGCAAAAAAACTGTCGTCAAACAAAATATGTTTTTTTCGTCGCAATAGTGTTTTTTTCCCGCACAAACATTGAACTGTCACAGGTAAACCACAACGTTTTTCACTGTTTTTGAGCTTCAGAAGTATAGGGGAAAAGTAACTCTCTTGAAAAATGCAAACGGCGTTGGCCAAAAGTGTTTTTGTGAAAAATTATGACAAGTCAAAAATTTGGAAAATTTTGTCACTTTGGAATTTTTCAACATGAAAAATTTTGAAATTTCATAAAAAATGCCACAGGACTCAGAACTGTACAAAAATTGGTGTGGTAAGTCAATTTGGGATGCGCTTTTCACCTACATACTCAAAAAGTTCCTATGTCGTAAGGTTCGGCTAGGAAGTACTAGGGTTTTTTTGCCCGCAAAACGCGTAGGGTTTTTCCCCACACCACTATAAGGCGGAGCATATTTCACAGCTGCCCAGTGACTGGCTGAGCAAACTAGTTTCCTATAGCCAACCAATAGCAGGTCTTGGGCCAATTCAGAGTTATGCCACTTCAGACTACGCCCTATTTTCTGCGTTGTGGATATGATACATATATACATGCATTTAGGATGTGTCCACACACTTGTGCAACACTCACTTCCGCAATCGTTTTCTGAAGTATGTTCCGATGGAGCGACATCCGATAGTTCACTACGGTTAACATAGTTACTACTGTTATAATAAACACTAGTGCTACATTCGGGTTCATCGAATGCGCTTTCCACCTGCATACTCAAAAAGGTCCTATGTCGTGAGGTTCGGCCAGGAAGCACTAGGGTTTTTTTCCCCGCAAAACGCGTAGGGTTTTTTTCCCCCGCACCACTATATACACAATCATAATACATCAAAATGGCACTATTCAAGAATTCAACGCTGAAGGTACCAGTGTTTTTTTGTCAAAAATTTTGCGTCGTCTGACGCACATGCCTAAAATGCAAATCTGCTGCGCAGCAGATTTTGGTTCACAGAGTGAAAATATAGGTTTGATATTGCCAGGCCCATTTTGCATTAGGTTTTGCTTGTTTAGTATCGAATCATGGTATTTCCTTGATGTCAACTGTATCTAATCGCGTTGATACTGCGCGAACTGCCTTGATTTATCTACAGTATTTAATTGGTAAATTTTTCAGCCTTAAAGTTAGACGAATCGAAAATCGAAGACTTTTGACGTCTAGATTTTTAATATTTTTCTATCGACACCAAGATCATCAAAATCGGTTGAGGTTTAGCCGAGTTAGGTCGAAAACAAAATTAGAGTGAATAGGAAATTTGACATGGTCATAAAATTTGACATAATTGCATTAAAGTGCTGAAGAGTACCATAAATAGGTTTTTTTGAGCCCATTTTGACATAAAATTCAAGTGGTATTGCTACTCATTGCATGAGTTTAGTTCCAAACATGACTTTTTTGCTGAGCGCTACCTTAAGGGGGCGCTCCGGGAATCGGGAGTTGCCTCAAAAGTCAACAAAAAGTTGATAAAATCAAATTATTACTAAATAAGTAATTAGTATGGTATGAAATAACCCTTGTGTAAGAATTTTAAATCACGTGATAATGTCACGTGACTGCCACAGCACTGCGCGTGAGTAAATTTTCGGCAAGCGATAACTAATAGCATGTTTGTCTTAAAATCATGATTCATGTATCAAACTGTAGCCCTTACGCTCTTCTAGTGGAACAGTATTTTTGTTTTTGATTATTTAATGCGAATTTGTTAAAATGGAAATTTTTGTATTTTCGAGGTCGGTCTCTCAGCACTAAAAGCAGTGGTATCATGGTCTAGAACATTATTTTAAAAAACAAAACAATGTTCAACTGCGCACAATGATAGGCTATCTTCATGCTAAATTTTAGCCAAATCGGTTGAAGCAGCAAAAAGATATCGAATGCCGAAAATTACCGTGAGCACTGCTCAGTATAATTTTTTTGAGCCAGCAACTTTGCGTAGCGTTGCCCGATTGCGCTGAAACTTTGCAGATTTTTGGGGACCCAAGACACTAGTGAAAAACAGTTTAGGTAGCTAAGCAATGTTACACAGCTTTTTGGATAATGTTAAAAATGTATCAAATCGAACACAGTTTTTGGTAGAAGCCGGTTTGCGGGCAAAAATAGACGTAAAAATTGATCTTGCCGTTTCAAACATTTTTCGACTGCAATTTTGTGTCTAATGATGTGAGTTGATGAATTTTCAATAAATTTTTGCTTTATGTTCACCCATTTGGCAGTTTGCCAGTAAAAACTATAAAATTTTGCAATTTTCCAAATATCTTGATATTGGTATCAAATGAAAGCCCACATCATTCTGAGTAACTTTGCTTCTTGACACATGTCCGAATTCGTCGGCTGAAAAACGTTATAGCCCAATACCTTAATTCCCGGAGCGCCGCCTTAAGGTGGCGCTCCTGAAATGTGACTTTTCAAAAAAACGGCAGTTTGGGGCCAATTTTGGACACACAATGGCCAGCTGGTGTAAAAGTATACCTAAATACAAAAAATGAAGTTGATTGATACAAGTTAGCATTCACTGTAGACCAAACGAGAGTGGAATTTCGGCTTGCGATTTCTCTTCGCAAGTAAGTAGCTGTTGCACAATCAATAGCTCATTTTGCTTCTCTCAACGTGATCGAGCGGTCGCAAAAAGTCATTTTTGATGAATATTATCGATATATTGAAAAACACCAAAATCACTATTTTCGAAAAACGTAAATAAAACTTAACTCCGCTACTGACTACGCAACATAAACGACTACTCAACACATTTTGAGAGAGGGCAGACTGAGGGGCACTGCTCATTCCTGAAATTATATAACAAAACCAAACAAAATACCTTGACTGAAGGCCCGCACTCCCGAGGGCTTTTCCAGTCACCAAGCAGTGCACCAAAACCTCTCCACTGGTGTGGATAACCAGGCACCTTAGGCCTCCACTGTATGCCCACACTCCCGAGGGCTTTCCAACATCCTGGCAGCACTGACGTTCTGCACCGGTACACTAACCATAACCAGGCACCTCTGGTCTCCACTTACAGTCTACAGTCTCAAGTAGGCTTGTCAGTCGCTCAGATCCCTGAGCAGTGCCCTCGCCCGCCTTTCATTGACTTACCAACACAATATTAATTACATTAATTACATAGCACAAACACGAACAAACAAGTCAAATGACGAGCTTATCAACGCGGTGGGTGGGACGGCATTTTCAAGCCGCTAACACTATCGTATACAGCAGTACGATGTTCTGCTTTAGAATAAGTATGGTCATTTACTATACAGTAGGTACTGTTCTCCGTCAGTACGGAGTTAAATAGTTCACTTGACTTCGCTACTGACTACGCAACATAAACGACTACTCAACACATTTTGAGAGAGGGCAGACTGAGGGGCACTGCTCATTCCTGAAATTATATAATAAAACCAAACAAAATGCCTAGACTGAAGGCCCGCACTCCTGAGGGCTTTTCCAGTCACCAAGCAGTGCACCAAAACCTCTCACCAACTACCAGTCTGCCCGAACTTCTCTCACAAATCAATACAACAAACGAAAATTTGTAGTTAGATTATGCTTCATGAGCCGCCTTTACATACATCTTCGCTTTGTGCATGCATCACACTTCAAATTATTGCCCGATCATCATAGTTTAATCTGAAAGAGTTCATCCTGATAAAGCTAAAAATAATAGTGCCAACGTTGATCAGCTGTACATTATACAATTATATTGCATGCGAACGTATGCCACCTGCATGCCAAGTATGCGAACTCTGAAGTTAAAATAGTTTCTGAAAATTAATTCAGAGCCTGTTTCACTATATGATTTAGTAAATAACATTACTATATTATCTGTATACCATATTATCACGTTTTAATAATTTTTAGTCACACTAGCTAACAAAATTGGTACTGGGTACTGTACTTGTGCACACAAAAGTGCTGGCTTTCCACGCTCGAAGACCAAAGACACAAATATTTTTTTTACATTTTGAAAGCTGTAGAACAACCAACGTTCAATCTATCCTGCTACGTCTATCCATTAGTTTTTTATTATGCCCATAGATATTGTGCAGCAATCAAAATTTTGTAATAAGAGACTGCATTTTGAACCCTTATCAATGTAAGTTCTCCTACAACACTAGATTTTTATCAGTTTAATCAAAAGATATTATGCTTACAATTTTCATTTTTCAAGTCCAAACCTTAAACTTTGCCGAAAACATTTGAAAAGCTCAAAAATCACAAATCAAACTAGTCTTCATAATTTAATTAAATTCAACAATTAATTAGTAGGTCTGTCTCAATAAGAAAATCAGTTGTTTGAAACGATTTTGTTATTTATCGTATTTGTTACCTTTGTTCTCAGCACAATTGCTTTAGAAAGTTGAGTGCTAATTGTAAGGCTATGAGAACAGAATACTATAACCTACAACTTGAAAATTAACCGATAAGCGGCTATATTTTACAATAGTTTATTTATCCCTCAACTTTATGAAAGTACGTGCTAACTGAAAACTTAGAAAAGCAAAACTAACAAATAGCTATGCTATATCACAGTCGTTTATCTGAAACCTCGAGACAAGCAAGTAAACATGCTGGATGTATAATGTATGCCAAATCGACCCTCCAACGTTCTGTTCTCACGCTCCTCTTAATGCGCTCAGTCTTTTCCCTGCAGCAGTAGTGGTATACATGTCAAGCAGTTATCATATTGTCTTTCTGCATAACAACCACTTGCAAAACAAGCACCCAGGTAGAGTTTAGTCCAACCTCTGTACTACTTACTGGATGGCTCGCTAGAAACTGATGGAGAGCTCGCTTCCTGATTTTCCTGGCGTACTCTACCACTTTGACTATTTGTTTTCCGTTTTCCCGGCTCATTCACTTCTAATGGTATTAAGGGTAGCAACTATAACAGTTTCTCATTTGAAACATTAACACGTTGTGATTTGATGTTCTAAGTAGAACTGCAATTGGTTAGTAATTCTGCATCCCGAATAGAATACATTAAAACTTGGAAAATTCAACAGTCTTTAAATAGGTCGAGTTTTCAGTGTAAAATCTACAAAAGTTTGCATGCTGGCTACTAAAGTTGGTAAATGTACTTTCAACCTGTACTTACATGTTGACATGACGTGGGTTTACCTGTTTAGAAATTAAAATTGCGGGAAAAGCTTCAATGAGGAACGAGAACAAATTGTAACTAAGAAAGCAAAGAAGTCAACTGAAAGTTGTTCGGTGACGATAAATATATGCAGAACAAAAGAGCAGTCTGTCGCCAGAAAGAAAACCAAAATAGTATGCCTAATATATAAAACAACATGTATACAGATCCAATTCTATTATCGACTGATCGCAATTGCTGCTGTACAGAGACTTTTGTGAAAAACGACACTACTTTATACGACAACGCTTGCTACGATAAAACATGTTTAAAAAAGACGTTTTTGTAAGGAGACGTTCTGCTGATAAACTTAGCACAAGCTTAGCCATTTATTCAAAATTAACTTAAAAGAACTTTTAGCTGACACTTCAAAAATAAATAAACGCTGAAAGAAAGCTGAAAACTTTGCAACGCATTTATGCATAAATTTTAGGATCTCTTCGCCAATACTGCCAACGGAAGTGAAAATTTAACATAACACTTAAAACTTAGATATTCTCTTAAGGTGGTAGTTTTGTATATGCAGTTTTTGTCGCGATTTGCTCGAACCTACAGCTAACTTTATGAAATTTGGCACACGTATGAGGCACTTTTAGGCCAACATACCAACATATGTATGGGCAAATTATAGGCTCTTCATATTCAGTTACACTATAGTTATTACAAAAAAAGTAGTGTTTTTGACATTTTTTGGCTATTTTATAATATTTCGTGATTTTTGAATGACTTTTTCTCAAAAACAGTATTGATTTTCACTAAATTAAAAAAAAGGAATCTAGATATTTTACTTAAGATCAGTTTGGAACGTTAAAACGCATATTTAACTGCAACTGTTTTCAGGAAATTGACACTTTCTGAATTCAACTCCGATTTTCACTTTAAAATGATGTGATGTAAAATTTAAACTGCGCATATCTTCAAAACTCGGCACCAAACTAGATAAAGTTGTACTACAGTGTTGTGTTAAAACTCATGTTACCAACTGTTATATAACCAGGGTTATGAGCTCTGAAGTGTATCACCCCCATTTTTGAAAAAAAAAGCTCGAAAATACGTGACAAGAGGTGATGTGTTCTATATTCGTTTTACCTAGCTTCCGTATTGTCGTTTGAATGTATTAGCGGTCATATTGGAAGACAATAGGTCACTTTAGACTATGATGGTTGAATTTGCATACACGTTCATTACACTAAAAGATGCGGCATGTACTCGAAAGTGTCAATTTGCTGAATATGTGTGCAGTCTATATTCATAATATTTGAACAAAATGAAGAAAACTAAAATGTGTAGATTCCTTTTTTTGCAATTATTGATAGGCATTGTAGTTTTTGTTTTCTCAAGCCATAAAGTTTTACAAAGTTCAAAAAAGTTCTATTTTGAAGCCTAGATTTAAAATACTGAAACAACGTGATGACTTGTCCAAATAAACCTATGCATGTATTGAGACATCTACAAGTAAATTTAGACTAAATTGGAATTAAACTTCATCAAGTCATATTCTTTCCAAAATGAAACATAAGGCAAAAACTTGAAAAAATGCCAAATTTGGGATATTTCACAGCGTATTTTGGACAAACTGTTAAAATTGTTAACAAAACAAATACCTGTGCTTATGTTCTATTTTTTTGTCTGTGAAATGGAAAAAACCGCTTATGAATAGCTTCTAAAACAACCCAGTAACAGCTCATCAAAAAAAGCTGCATATACGAAACTACCACCTTAAGTGTTATCCACTAAAACAAACAAATGTATGCCAACATACCAGTTCACTTATAACTAAATTAACTTTTTCATTTTACTCAATTTTTATCCATTGCGCTCTACTCAACTACCTTAAAAGTTTCGCGAGCGGCGCATAAAATTAATTTTAATAAGAATTTTAGGATTAACCTAATAGTAGAGGATTAACCTAAATCGTAGAGTGATAGTAGCTGAAACTGTTAAGGAACTGATTTCTCTTAAGTGTTAGCCACTAAAACAAATTTATGCCAACATACCCGTTCACTTATACTTTTTTTTTTACTCAATTTATCTCCATTGCGCTCTACTCAACTACGTGAAAAGTTTCACCAGTGGCGCATAAAATTAATTTTAACAAGAATTTTAGGATTAACCTAATAGTAGAGGATTAACCTACATAGTATATAATTAACCTACCCTAAAGTGATCGCTGAAAACTTTTAAAGAACTGACTTCATTTGCTAGTTGTAGCAATTAACTGAACTTAAGTTTGCACGCGGCATTCCCCCTGAGCGTCAGCTACAACAGATTATTGTCATCAAATTTGGAAATTATCCATTATTAAACCTATATTTAGTTCAAAATTTAATTTTATATCAGCTCAGGTTGAATGATATTGAACTGAATAATAATCAAACCTAGAATTCATTACGATTACTTAAACTGGAATGCTTATTTAAATTAAGCTGCTAAGCTGCTAAGATTCAACTTTCTATTTAAAACTGGTTTTTACTAAATTATTCCACCCCTAAGTCTAAGTCACCGATCTTAAGGTAGTTCAATTTAACAAGAAGCAATGCGAGTTTTTTAGGTACTTCATTGTGTTGCAGAGCGTACTATGTAAGCCGTTAGAAAAAATTCAAAGTTGATTTGGTGACATGGTAGGTAACATGAAACCTAGTTAACACATGTTGCAAATCCGAAGTACGATTAATGTGTTCAAAACTTTTTGTTGCAAAAGTTCGCACTACGTGTGAGGTCATCAAACCGCGCCGAACAAACAAATTTACCTGTTAAATCAAACCCCCCGCGTCCAAGATTGGAATGGCGTGGTAACCTGGTCTTCAGCAAGGTAAAATGGTGCTCAGGAGAACAGCAGATAATATAATATAATCTACGTATTGTCTGTTTGGAAAACCTCTAAAAGCGTTGATGCACTGGCTTACTTGCTGAATTTGTGTAAAAGTCGAATAAAATCAGTAAATTGTCCAATTTTTTGCAAATTTTTTGGTATGGAGATATGCACGTCAAAACATCAGAAATAGTATTTTGGGCAACTTTCCTTCAAGAATGATATGTCATTTTGGCTGTTTTTAAAAAATACGGCCCAAATCCTTGATTCCCGGAGCGCCCCCTTAAAGGAAATTTAATCCTGAACAACTTTTGTTCTTACGACATATATTACGTTATTTTTGCGCATTTTCAAAATAATGGCCATTTTCATGTAAATAAGTTAAAAGTTTGAAATATTATAAATTTTGCCAAAAAATCCATTTAGTAACAACGATAACGCTCACATATAAAATCTGACTCTCTGAACACGATGAATTCACAATCGACCAAGTATTTACAAAGTTATAGTCATTTCAAGTTGGTTGACAACGGCTGTCCTTAGACGTTCGTGAGCGGAGGCAAGAGGGCGGAAACTGAAGGGGATATAGGAGATAATATACCCGCCTTTTGCCCAGAGCAAAGGAAACTTTTTTGGAGACGCATAACAAAAATAGCCGTAAATTGATGAAGTTTGCCCACAAAATCGAAACAAATTTTCCAGAGGCGAGCAGCGCACTGACTTTACTTCGCTTTGCGGTGCCATCTCGCTCGGGTTGTTCAATGTTCAGACAAATTTTTCAACAAGGTTGTCTTCCCCATTTAGTTTTTATGGCCCGGCCGAAAAACTTTTCCGATTCGTCTCCAATTCACTAAATTTGCCTAAAAATAAAAAATTCTCAAATTTTTTTCCTTGGGGAGGCCGCCCTCAGACCTCTGCAACCACTATGATTTAAGGTGGCACTCCTGAAATGTGGGTTTTGGCCATTATTTTTAAAACACGCAAAAATAAACATGCATCGTAAGAACAAAAGTTTTTCAGAAGTCAATTTCCTTCAATTTGATGTGAATATTATATAAAAAATTTTTTGAAAATTTTTGAGCTAATTTCAGCAAGAAAAATAGATTTTCACGGGAATGCCTTCACAAGCCAGTGCATTTACACGTATGTAATGAATTTGAAAGGCTGAAAAACACTAGCAGCTGCGTTTTTTCTGAAACAAACTTAAAAATTTTCGTTGTTTTATTGAGTGTGGTGTAATTTTCTTGTGAACTAACGCAATATTTTCTGAATGAGACAGAAATATAGTGCGTGTGAATACAAACGCAAATTTTCGGCTTGCGATTTTAAAAAACTGGCTCAACAAAAAAAGTTAAAATTTGGCACATAAATGCCCCTTGTCGTCTTCGAGCTGTCGCAAAATTTGATTTTGAGCAAATCAATAGTATTTAAAAAATTTAGTCATATTTATGTTTTTCGAAAATTGCGATTTTAGTGTTTCTCGATATATCGATCATGTCCATGAAAAATGACATTTTGCGACCGCTCGATCACGTTGAGGCGAGCAAAATGAACTACTGGTTGTGCAACAGCTAGTTAGTTGTGAAGAGAAATCGCATGCCGAAATTCCACTCACGTTTGGTCTCCAGCGAATGCTAATTTGTCTCAATCAACTTTATTTTTTGTGTTTAGGCATGCTTCTACACCAGCTTGCCATTGTGCATATAAAACTAGCCCCAGACTGCCGGTTTTTGAAAAGTCACTTTTCAGGAGCGCCACCTTTAACGACAAGTGTTGCTTAGAATTGGTTTTTCAATGCAAATTTTATTTCAAAATTTTAGAAATGCTCCAGCCTCTGGGGGCTGCCGCCCCCAGACCCCTACAACCACTCATTTTACGATCAGTGTTGCTTAGAATTGCTTTTTTAATGCAAATTTTATTTCAAAATTCTAAAAAGCTACAGCTTCTGGGGGCTGCCGTCCCCAGACCCCTGCAACCACTATGATTGCACGACATGTTGCGTAAAACTTTTTTTAAGGTGGCGCTCCGAAAATTTGCACGTACTTCAATAATTGTAAATTCTTACTTTCATGGTTATATTGGAACTTAGCAAGGTGCGTGGTATCAAATGGAGCAATTTTGCAAAAGGATTTGACTCAATTCATTTTTTGTGTCTGTCACATGACTTGCGAAAACCGTATTCACAGGGCACACATAACTCAGTTCAAACGCTATCAATTTGGACAATTTATAGCTCATTTGAAAGGTTTTCAAACGTCTGGGATGATAAATTTTTTGTTTTGTGAATTTCGTTTTAAATTTTTAGTTATAAGGATTTTTAACTTTTTATGCAACTTTAACAACAAGTATCTCGCTTCAAAGTCCATTTATTAGCAAAATAAAAATTAGACAGTTTCTTTGATTATTCTTATATATTGTGTCAAAATTTTATGTCTCAACTGCGATTTAGAATCTGTGCCCTTTGGCGAAAAACCTTGGTTTTTAATTGAAATGTTACTTGGCTTGCTGCATGTTTTTATTTTTCTGTGCGAATGGCTTGATTTGACAGACGTTTGCTTCAACTATGTTTGTCTACTTATCAAAAAGGAAAGTAATTTATTTTTACTTAAATTTTTTGCGCACTTTTTTTTAGTTTGGTCATATTAGAAAAATATTCACAAAAACGCAAATTTCAAATTTTCGATTTTTTCAATTTTTTTTAAATTTGAGTTATACACATCAATCGACTCCTGAACACATTCTGAACAACTTTTCTTCAAGAACTATATGTCGATTTTGCTCCAGAAAAAATAATTTGTCAAAAATCAAATTCTCGAAGCGCCACCTTAAGGTGGTACTAACGAATGTGCAGTGTTTTTCAACAGGATAGTATTCAATAATTAATTAACTTTATAGCATAGTTTTTATAGCGTTAGAAAGCGCTACTTTCCTTCTACATTTAAGCAAAGTTTTATTGTACAACTGTAAAGATGATTTGTATGGCACGTGTTAAAAGTATACCAATTTGGCTTTTTTGAGCGCTTTCAAATCTGGCCACTTTTTGACGAGTTTAAAGAATAACAAAATGCGAAAAATGGCACAAATATTTAAAAGTAAATTATCTAGACCCAAATTGAACGATTTTATGATTTGTCAATTATATAATGAAATATACGGTTTCAAAGTAAAAAGTGTCTATTCACACTCAACTTTCGGGTTCTATATCTGCGCAAAAATATAAGCAATTGAAAAAATTTTCATTTTGGGTCTAGAAAATTTGCTAAAGTTTATTCATATTTATTTTTGTGTTTATGCGTTGAGCATGCGCTAAGAAAAGTGGCCAAAACTGTTAAAATTCCATTCTCCTGTTGTGTAGTTTGGCTTGTTGGCTTGGCTTGCTCCAAAAAATTTTTCACATGATGCCGCTTACTTCATTTGTCATTTTGTGTATATGAATCAATTTTTTACAGACGTTATTTTCAAAAAATACAGTTTGAATCAACTAATTTTTTTCAAAAATTTAAAAACCACTGCACATTCGTTAGTACCACCTTAAGGGGGCACTCCGGGAATCAAGGATTTGGGCCGTATTTTTTAAAAACAGCCAAAATGACCTATCATTCTTGAAGAAAAGTTGCCCAAAATACTATTTCTGATGTTTTGACGTGCATAGCTCCATAGCAAAAAATTTGAAAAAAATTGGACAATTCACTGATTTTATTCGACTTTTACACAAATTCAGCAAGTAATCCACTGCATCAACGCTTTTTGAGGTTTTCCAAACAAACGAAACGTAAATTTTATTAGTCGTAATGAAAAATGAGAACAATTTTATTGCGTTCTGTGCAAAAAAAATCGCACAAGAAACCATTTTCAGAAGTAGCAGACTCAAATATAGACTGTGTGAATACAAAACCAATTTTTCGGCATTCGATTATAAAATGCTGGTGAGATTTTTTTCTACAAAGTTTTGCACAATTAAAGTCTTAGGCTCTGCGCAGTTGAACAATTTTTTAGTTTTTTAAGATAAAGCTTAGAAATTTTTTATATGAATTTTATTGTTCAGAGTTCGACTTCAAAAACACATAATGACATTTTTTATCCAAACCCGACATAAATGTTAAAAACCAAAATAGTGTTCAACTAGAGAAGCACATAAGCTACAGTTTGGTGTATAAAGTGTGACTATGCGCAAAGTATAAGCAGAGTTATCGTTTGCCGAAAATTCAATCACGTTTGGGGCTCTGGGGGTAACGTGACATAATCACGTGATTTAAAATTTTGCCTCCACTGTTCTTTTGTGCCATACTACATATATGTATAGTAAAGTTTGACATTTGCCAACTTTTTTGCCAATTTTCGATGTAACCCCCGATTCCCGATGTAACCCCCAATAACTCTGCTTATACTTTGCGTATAGTCACACTTTATGTACCAAAATGTAACTTATGTGCTTCTCTAGTTGAACATTATTTTGATTTTTAACATTTATGTCGGGTTTGTATAAAAAATGTCATTATGTGTTTTCGAAGTCGAACTCTGAGCAATAAAATTCATATAAAAAAATTTCTAAGCTTTATTTTAAAAACTAAAAAATTTTTCAACTGCGCAGAGCTTTTGGCTATAATTGTGCAAATTTTTGTAGAAAAATGTCTTACCAGCATTTTATAATCGAATGCCGAAAAATTGGTTTTGTATTCACACAGCCTATATTTGAGTATGCACATCAAAACATCAGAAGTAGTATTTTAGGCAACTTTCTTTCAAGAATGATAGGTCATTTCGGCTGTTTTTAAAAAATATGGCCCAAATCCTTGATTCCCGGAGCGCCCCCTTAAATAAATATCATATCATACCGTTCGTCACTTTTCGCGAACGACGAAGCTCGTCGTACGCCGACGAACAGGGAACTATTTTTTGAACAGTACTGTAGCTTAAGGTAGCGCTCAGCAACAAAATTCATGTTTGGCGCTCAGCTCATGCAATAAATAGCAATACCACTTTAATTGTATATCAAAGAGACATCAAAAAAACCTGTTTACAATACAGTTCAGCACTTTAATGTGAATGTGTCAAATTTTATGACCATGTCAAATTTCCTATTCACACTAATTTTGTTTTTGACCTAGCTCAGCGAAACTTAAAAGAAAGAACTTAATCAATAGAAAGATCTCTCAAAAATCTAGACGTGATTGATCTTCGATTTTTCATTTTTATTTTTGATTTTGCAAAAAAATCGATTTTTCAAAAATCAGTCTTGTTTGAGCGACTACAAAAAGTGCTGCGGGCCAAAATTTGAAAATCGAAAAACTTTCACGTCTGGATTTATATTCTTTCGTTCATTGTGCAAGTTTTCAACTCAATCGCAAACGAAACGAATGAAATCGCAGGTCGAATAGCAGTCTGGCTTTTAAAACGCTCCGGCAAAATCAAGACGCAGGCATTCCGCACTAAAAACGCTGCGTCTGTTCAGACATTGCGTTTTGCGTGCGGCAAGCTGCGTTTTGCCGCAGCGACAAAAACGCTGCGGCAAAATCGCAGTAAAATCGCAGCGTGTGAATCGGCCTTTAGGCTGAGGCTTAGTGCTCACAATTAAAACTCAGTTGTGGATGAGCAAAAAATCAGTCTCAGTTTCCTGCATCAAATAAAGGGACATTTGCTACTGTGGAATAATGAATAAAGCTGAACTTTAAAACCGAAGTTGCCCATCGGCGTGAGCTTGGCTCTGAGCATTAGAGAAGTTTTGAACTAGGATTTGAAGCATTAGAATTTACTGTAACGCCGTATTTGTGCCTTAAATGTGATATTTTTTTGGGGGGAAATGTTTGATAGCCACCTGCTGGGCAAAAAAGTTATAAAATTTTGAATTTTAAGTTCATTTAAAGTACATTTCGCCAATTTTAGAATTAAAAATCAACATTTTTTGGCCCGAACGAGCAAGATATGTAGCAAATAAAGCTGAATAAAATATATTATTATCTGTTAATATTTGCTCATAAAGTTTCAAACTGATATAATGAACGAGCAGGTCTTTTTTTCCGAGAGCCGAGAGTTAGCCCGAATATGACGAAAAATTAAGATTTTCGACAAAGTTTGAATTTTTAGAAAAAGCTGAAAATCAACGTTTTTTCGCTTGCAAACTGCCAAAAATGAACTCAGCGCATAGGAAAACCTATAAAAACATGTTTTTACGTTGTTAGTTTGTATTTTGCCCCCCAACCGACTGCACCGGTTCGGGTTACGATTTACGAATGGTTCGTGTTCGGAGAAAAATCCCAACACTAGCTCTACTCCAAAAAATTATTTGGTCGTATAACACGAGGCCGAATCGTCACGAGGCCCAGTGGCGTACCCAGGGGGGGGGGCTAGGGGGACATCAGCCCCCCCCTTCGCGATTTTAGCCCCCCCCCCTTCGCGATTTCAGCCCCCCCCTTTTATTCACTTTTTCCTGTGGTCTTCTTTGGTTTTATGACACCGCTGGAAAAAATTTTCCGGCACGTTCCCAATTGACTAAAATTACACTGAAATTTCAAAAATTTTCTTTCGAGGGGATCTCGCCCCTAATTCATTACTGCTCTACAGTAGCGTAGCCAGGATCAAGTTGAGGGAGGGGCCAACGTGCCTTTTTTGCCCGAAAATTTTCGAAGTTTGTCTACCGGGGGGGGGGGGGTGCTACGCGCGACCCAAATTTTTTATCCGAGGGGGGCCAAAATCGCTGAGGGGGGGGGCCAAAACCGCTGAGGGGGGGCTCTGGCCCCCCAGGCCCCCCCCTGGCTACGCCACTGCTGCTCTAATGGGTGCAGGTTCGGCGGGGGGGGGGGGGGAAATTCAAACGCATATTTTTTCAATGTAAAAAAACGTTTTTATAGGTTTTCGGACGCGCTGAGTTCATTTTTAGCACTTTCCAAGCAAAAAAACGTAGATTACTGCTTTTCGAAAAAATTCAAAATTTGTCGAAAATCATCATTTTTTGACATTCAGGGGCTAATATTTTCGAAAATTTTCACCGATACAGTCGTAATATCAGTCTGAAGTTTAATCATCATAACGTAACTTATAATAATATATTTAAGTCAGCTTTGTTTCCAAAATATTCTGCTCATTTATACCAAAAAATGTTAATTTTTTAAACTTATTTAATAGGCGAACTATGCATCGTTAAACTGAGCTCACATATCAATTGTTATTGTTTCTTTTTTCAAAAAATTTTTTGTCTAACTTGACCACTGGCTGTCCCAGACTTCGATTTCGGGGGGTGGGCGGGTGTCTGAAGAAATTTTTTGACTTTTTATAATAGCGTTTTTCAGCTTTACGCTAATTTGTTATAGGCTGGAATTCACAACCTAACACTAACACTAAAAAATCCCTTAAAAGTTAGTGAAACACTTAAATTTCAGCCTGAAACACTTAAAATGTTAGTGTTTCGAGGCCAATTTTAAGTGTTTCACTAACTTTTAAGGGAAAAGTTAGTGTTAGTGTTAGGTTGTGAATTCCAGCCATAGCCGCAGCCATATCGAGGGCAATGAATTGAGTCTGTTTGTAGTAAAAACCAATGGTGCACCCAGAAAAAAATGGAGAATTTTTCAATTTTTAGGTTGAATTTGGTCAACTGGAGACGTATCAGAAATTTTTTTCCGACAGGGAACGTCACATCAGACAGATGACGGTGTATTACACCACTAAGTGCAGCATACTGTATATACTCGTGTAGACATGCAAATGCAGCATAATGTACTCATTTATAGGCTTTGATAAAAGATAATGACAAGGAATAGTAAGCCAGAGTTGCAGGAGTCTGGGGGCGGCAGCCCCCAGGAAAAAAATGTGGGAAATTTTTGATTTTTGGCCAAATTTGGTCAATTGGGGGGGACGCAAGCGCGGATCCAGGGGGGGGGGGCGGGGGGCGCGCGCTCCCCCCGAAATTTTTTCAGACTGAAATTTTACACAAGGGTCCCCCCTTTGGTTTTTATTGCCCCACCGAAAAAATTTCCGATACAATTGTACGTCTCCAATTGACCAAATTTGCTGTAAAAATAAAAATTTTTTCCTGGGGGCTGCCGCCCCCAGACCCCTGCAACTTTTTGGCTTACTGATGCTTGGTATTATCTTTCATCAAAGCCTATGCATGTCTACCTACTAGAATACCCATGTCGGTCCATCACTTTTGTAATTTTCGATGTTTTTAGTTCCAATTTTACGTTAGATGCTAATAATGTGTCGTCTTTTTGCTTTACAATTGCACAGAAACTGTAACGCCTCTCTAGTTTAGTAGTTAGAAAAAATTTGCAGATTTTAGAGGATATCCCGGGGTCAAAAACATAGAAGTGTTTGGCTTACGGGGCGGCAACCCCCGCAACTGTGTGTTTTCATGAAAGATACAGATTTTAGAGGATATCCCGGGGTCAAAAACAATAAAGGTGTCTAGCTTCTTGGGGCTGCCGCCCCCAGACCCCCGCAAGTGTGTGTTTTGATAAAACTTGCAGATTTCATAGGAGATTCCGGGGTCAAATAACGTAGAAGTGTCTGTCTTCTGGGGGCTGCCGCCCCCAGACCCCCGCAACTGTGTGTTTTCATGCAAGATACAGATTTTACAGGATATCCCGGGGTCAAAAACAGTAAAGGTGTCCAGCTTCTGGGGGCTGCCGCCCTCAGACCCCCGCAACTGTGTGTTTTCATAAAACTTGCAGATTTCATAGGAGATTCCGGGGTCAAAAAACGTAGAAGTGTCTAGCTTCTGGGGGCTGCCGCCCCCTGACCCCCGCAGCAGTAACTTTGTATTGTATTGTAGTTCTAATGGCCGATTGGGGGGGGGGGGGGGGGGCGCGCCCCCCCCCCCCCCGAAAAAAATTCCTGGATCCGCCACTGGGGGGACGCATCAGAAAAATTTTCCTGCCGGACCATAAAAACCAAAGGGGGGACCCTTGGAACAAATAGTTGTCGTCAAGAAGTGCCAATTTGATATATACTGGATCCGGATCCGGCAGGTTTGGATCCGGATCCGGATCCGGATATCCGGTCGATCCGGTCGAATCCCTAATATCAGGAAATCCTGAAAACAAACACATACACAACGCAACTACTAAAAATACACATAATGGGCAAACAAACAAACGTGTATATATACATTGTATAACATTGCTAACAGTTTTTTTTTTTACCACCCTCACGGTTACAGAGAAGTTCGGGAACTACACAAACCGCACTCAACCTTCCTAAGGTCGAGAGAACTGCCCTGTGGCGAAACAGCAGGCAATCCCGATCCCGATCCCGAAAGCAAATCCCGATCCCGATCCCGAACGCAAATCCCGATCCCGATCCCGAACTCAAATCCCGAAATTTTCGGGATTTTGCAAAAGTTTTTGCACGTCCCAAATTTTCAAATTTCGTGTAAATTTTCTAAAAAATTTCTTTGGGGGCTCCGCCCCCAGACCCCCGCTACTGTATGACATGATAACTTTGTTACAGCAACAGTTGTTGTTCATCACTCATCTTGTTTATTATGTGTTCAAGTTCTCATGTGGCCCACACAGGTAGTGTTTGTGACCGGCCGGAATTTTCGGCCGGCCGGCCGGCCGCCGGCCGGCCTGATGCACCGTCGCCGGCCGGCTGGCCGGCCGGCCGGCTAAAATCAGCCGGCCGGCCGGTCAAACTCGGCCGGCCGGCCGGCCGGTTAAAGACACCGGCCAGCCAGTCAGATTCAACCGACTGACAAAATTAGGCCGGCATAACAATCCGGCAGGCTAAGTTTATGCCGAAATGACACTCTGGACTGGTTTTATCCAAAAATTCTGCCATTCCGGCCGGCCGGCCGGTTTTCACGGGCCGGCCGGCTTTTACCGGCCGGCCGGCCGAAACTCTTCGCCGGCCCGGCCGCCGGCCGGCCGGCTGCTTTCGCGGCCGGTCACAAACACTACACACAGAGGTCGACGCGTATCAAAATTTGCGATCCGCAACCCAACTCAACCCAGCCCGCGGCTCAGCACTCATGGAGAACCCGCAATCCAACCCGCGCTGTAAAAGCCTACCCACTACGCTCTTTGACCCACCATTCCATAAAACCTATATATATATATATTAGGGATCGACCGGATCCAAAATTTCTGCCGGATCCGGATCCGGATCCAGCCTGAGACACACAGACATTTTTCCACAAATGAAAAAATTTTCAAAAAAAATTTTGTCCAACTTGACCACTGGCTGTCCCAGACTTCGATTTCGGGGGGTGGGCGGGTGTCTGAAGAAATTTTTTGACTTTTTATAATAGCGTTTTTCAGCTTTACGCTAATTTGTTATGGCTGGAATTCACAACCTAACACTAACACTTACGTAATCATTAAAACAAAAAAATCCCTTAAAAGTTAGTGAAACACTTAAATTTCAGCTAACGCTTAAAATTTCACCAACGTTAGTGTTTCGAGGCCAATTTTAAGTGTTTCACTAACTTTTAAGGGAAAAGTTAGTGTTAGGTTGTGAATTCCAGCCATAGCCGCAGCCATATCGAGGGCAATGAATTGAGTCTGTTTGTAGTAAAAACCAATGGTGCACCCAGAAAAAAATGGAGAATTTTTCAATTTTTAGGTTGAATTTGGTCAACTGGAGACGTATCAGAAATTTTTTTCCGACAGGGAACGTCACATCAGACAGATGACGGTGTATTACACCACTAAGTGCAGCATACTATATATACTCGTGTAGACATGCAAATGCAGCATAATGTACTCATTTATAGGCTTTGATAAAAGATAATGACAAGGAATAGTAAGCCAGAGTTGCAGGAGTCTGGGGGCGGCAGCCCCCAGGAAAAAAATGTGGGAAATTTTTGATTTTTGGCCAAATTTGGTCAATTGGGGGGGACGCAAGCGCGGATCCAGGGGGGGGGGGGGGGGCGGGGGGGGCGCCCCCCCCCCCCCCCCGAAATTTTTTCAGACTGAAATTTTACACAAGGGTCCCCCCTTTGGTTTTTATTGCCCCACCGAAAAAATTTCCGATACAATTGTACGTCTCCAATTGACCAAATTTGCTGTAAAAATAAAAATTTTTTCCTGGGGGCTGCCGCCCCCAGACCCCTGCAACTTTTTGGCTTACTGATGCTTGGTATTATCTTTCATCAAAGCCTATGCATGTCTACCTACTAGAATACCCATGTCGGTCCATCACTTTTGTGATTTTCGATGTTTTTAGTTCCAATTTTACGTTAGATGCTAATAATGTGTCGTCTTTTTGCTTTACAATTGCACAGAAACTGTAACGCCTCTCTAGTTTAGTAGTTAGAAAAAATTTGCAGATTTTAGAGGATATCCCGGGGTCAAAAACATAGAAGTGTTTGGCTTACGGGGCGGCAACCCCCGCAACTGTGTGTTTTCATGAAAGATACAGATTTTAGAGGATATCCCGGGGTCAAAAACAATAAAGGTGTCTAGCTTCTTAGGGCTGCCGCCCCCAGACCCCCGCAAGTGTGTGTTTTGATAAAACTTGCAGATTTCATAGGAGATTCCGGGGTCAAATAACGTAGAAGTGTCTGTCTTCTGGGGGCTGCCGCCCCCAGACCCCCGCAACTGTGTGTTTTCATGCAAGATACAGATTTTACAGGATATCCTGGGGTCAAAAACAGTAAAGGTGTCCAGCTTCTGGGGGCTGCCGCCCCCAGACCCCCGCAACTGTGTGTTTTCATAAAACTTGCAGATTTCATAGGAGATTCCGGGGGTCAAAAAACGTAGAAGTGTCTGGCTTCTGGGGGCTGCCGCCCCCAGACCCCCGCAGCAGTAACTTTGTATTGTATTGTAGTTCTAATGGCCGATTGGGGGGGGGGGGGGGGGGGGCCCCCCCCCCAAAAAAAATTCCTGGATCCGCCACTGGGGGGACGCATCAGAAAAATTTCCTGCCGGACCATAAAAACCCAAGGGGGGACCCTTGGAACAAATAGGTGTCGTCAAGAAGTGCCAATTTGATATATACTGGATCCGGATCCGGCAGGTTTGGATCCGGATCCGGATCCGGATATCCGGTCGATCCGGTCGAATCCCTAATATCAGGAAATCCTGAAA
>JASANF010006831.1:0-14814 GCA_030248245.1 Trissonchulus sp. WLG1_4
TGCTATAAGTAAGCTATTGATATAATTTTTACACTGTTAAATAACATGGGTTACTGGACTATACGTGACGTAAATTTTAAACCGGAGAACTTAGTTAATTACTAGTTATTAATACCAACGCAGGTGACCGTAGAACCGTAAAGTGACCATAATACCAAATAAAGTTCGGCGATTAATAACTTTTGTTTTACAAAAAGTATTAAATTTATACTTGTCAAGTATCGAGGTCTTAGGGACTAGTATTGATGCTGTAAAATTTAATTATGTACCCATTATCAGTAAAAAGTTATATGCGCGGCTCGGGTAAATATGGTCAAAAAGGGGCAAATCTCTGCCCATATGACCCTGTCTTACCCTAAGATTTACTAATATTTGGAACTAATGAATGACTTTGACTTAGCTAGACTTTTGTTGGCTTCAAGCAAACGTAACAAAACTTTACACACTCATTATCTAACATATTGGCAATATGTTGTAAAAATTTCCAACTCAATAATTAAGTTAACGCAAAGTTATAACTTATTTTCTAGCTTATATCAGTGTTACTAACAGCGTTTTTTTTTGGGCCAAATTGGTGGCCATGGCCACTAAAATTATTGATTGGCCACTAAAAATTTTGGGCTGGTGGCCAGCCTGGCCACCAAAATGTGAAGTTTAGAATGAAGAATGTGTTTCAAAATAAAAAAAATCGTCCGGCTTCTGGGGGCTCTCGCCCCCAGACCCCCATGTAGGTTACCAAATACAAACAATGTATATATACTGCACAATCTTGACTCTTGAGGTTTAATGCTTATACACACTGTCATCTACATGTGTTCTATTGTATCGCGATAGTTATTTCGGTTTCGTTGACAGTAATATGATTTCTTTTGTTGTAAATATTTGTGGAGCCTTGTCATTAACTTGTGGGGTAGGGCTACCTAAATAAATGAATTTTAGGTTATGCTATTTTCTCAAATTCACACACAATGCAGCACGCGCAAAGGCGCATCGCACATGTAAGAAAAGGAAACCAAATGATCTATTAAACATTAAATTGTACGGGTAAATCATAGAGCAACAAACAGCTGTTTTGTGATGAGAAAGCTTCTGTTTCATCGAAATTTTTGTTGAAACTGACAAAGGGGACTTTTATATACTACATATTCTATATCAACTGTGGAGCTAGGGGTAGGGGGGAGAAATTGTACACAAGGGTCTCTCCCCCCTTTGGTTTTTCTCGCCCGTCAGAAAAAATTTCTTATACGTCTCCAATTGACCAAATTCGACCAATCAACCAAAGATTTTCTGAATTTTTTCGGGGGGCTACCGCCCCCAAAATCACAGACCCTTATGACATTGTAGGTTTGTCATTGTCTTTCATGACAACATGTGCAGTATGTGTACATGAGTGTATTGTGTACAGTTTATTTGCTTTATCGTTTTAGCCGTTTTGCCTTTGCAAAAATGACAGCTTAGTGAATTCGTGGTTTGTAATGTCAAAAAACTTCGTAAACTTCTCAAATTTGCTAGCTTCTGGAAGCTGGCCGGCGTCTCGGTTACGTAATTTTCAGTGTTTTCAACTCATTAAATTTTTAACGCATCTTTCAAATTGGCCACTAAATTTTTGCATTGGCCACTAAAATTTAGGGTCTAGTGGCCACCTGGCCACCAAGAAAAAAATGAAAAAATAAACCCTGGTTACTAATGAATCGAAACTGATCTTTTATGAAACCGGGCCCTGGAGACTGTATTTATGAGACACTGGTTATATTTACTGTCTAATGGTCAGGAATGACACACACTGCATTTTTTGTCAGTTGTGCACCGTACCGTATATACAGTATCACCTTACCACAACAGACGTATGTGGTGTAGAACGCGGCACGATTGAAACTGAAATTAGGAACAGTGCTTTAGAAGGTTAACTGTGCACTGTTGAATAACTTCTTGGAGCGTTTTTTGTAATAGCGTTAGTTGTCACATGTTACTCACATTGCCATCTACTTGAAACAACAACAACAACAACAACAACAACACCGGCACGCGGTTCGACCCTCCACGTGGGGTGCCGGGGGACGATGGGATCGTCACGAATCGGACTACAACGGACTACTACAGATTCACTCGATTCAAGAAAAAGCAGGGAAAAAGAAAAAAGAAAAAAGAAAATGGAAGGAAAGTGGCAAGACGGGTTTTGGTTATCCCGAGGCACATACCCTGCCGGTGTCCTCGGGATGCTTTTACTGAAGGCGGGGGATATCCACCCGAATCCGGGGCCAGTCTATGTGTGCAGCGTGTGCGGCCGAGAGGTCGCGAAGGGATACTCGGTCAAATGCACGAGATGTAATAATTGGGTGCACCAGAAATGCTCAGGAAAGTCAATAGCGGAACTGAAAAACTGGAAGGGTCAGGAATGGCAATGTGGAAGATGTTTGAAAACAGAAGCTCCCCGACCTAGAGTGGGGGAGGCTGGGGAGGAAGAAGGGCCGAGACCTAAGATCAGCAGAAACCAGGAAAGGGAACAGAAGGTCGAAAATGAAAAGGAACGGGAGCTCTGCGCGAAATGTGGAGGGGGTAGGAAAAGGGCTGAAGTGCAGCAGATGCGAATCTTGGTACCATCATGCAATGAAATGTAGTGAAGTAAGCAGGACTGAAGCTGATCGTGCGAGAAGGGAAGGGTCTTTCTGCTGTGTCAACTGCTTCAACCCGGGGGCGCAGACGATGTGTATGAAATGCCACCGGTTCATGACGAAAGCTCAGCAGGGGTGCAGTGCCAGAAATGCGGCTACAAATACCACTTTGACTGTGCTAAGATACCCAGAGCAGATCGGGGGAAGAAAAATATGGATAGGAACTGGGTATGCTGTGAAGGAAGAACAGCAAGCCTTCATCCAGACAATGACGACAGCAAAGCCACCGCGGCCAAGGATGGAATAACCAACAGGAAGGAGAACAAACAGACAAGCGACAACGGACGAAAAGGAAAATGCACGGAATGTGAAAGGGCAATAAGAAGTAACAACGTGCCGATTCAGTGTCTAGGCTGTGGCAACCACACACACTCGGGTTGCACAGGGCTAGGCCGAAATGACCCAAATAGAGCAGTCCGAATTAGATCATGGAAATGCAAGACATGCACACGAGAACAGCCAAACAGCCAAGAAAAAGAAAAAGAAGCCTTAGCGACAGGCAAATGCAGAATCTGCATGGGGGTGATAAAAAGAGGAAGCAGCAGGAAAAAATGCTCAGCCTGCACTGATGAGTTCCACTACGGGTGCATAAGCAACACTAGAAAACAAAGGACCATGGTTGCCCTGAACAATGGTTGGAAGTGTGACTGCTGCAAATTGGCCAAGGCAGATGCAGTTAACCAACAAAGACAAGAAAGGATGAATGGAGCTGACCCGAAGAATAGCAGTGCTAAAGATCTGAAAGAAGCAAAGAAATCGATCACTATAATGCAGTGGAACTGTGATGGAGCGCTTAGAGAATGGGACCAAATGATGGACATGATCCAGCAAAAGGGTGTAATGGTGGTCTGTCTTCAAGAGACTAAGCTCATCCCTAGAGACACCCTACCACTAGCCCCGGACTACAATGTGGTCCGAAAGGACCGCATAGAAGGCGGAAAAGCTAGAGGGGGAGGCTTGGTGACTATGCTAAGAAAGGGCATCAAATACAAAGTAATCAAGAATGTGTATGAAGACACGGTGGGAATGGAAGCACTAAGTGTGGAGCTCTCACTGGAGGACGGGGATACCATGGTAGTAACCAACGTTTATATCCCACCGGAATCCTCAACTTACCTGAAGGGCCTAGATGGTTATGTCAACTTCTTTCCCCTGGAAGTGAGAGAGGGAGAGATAATCTGCGGGGATTTTAATGCGCATGACGACACCTGGGACAAAAATGCGACACCGGACACCAGAGGGGAGGCATTGGTGGAACAGATAATGGACGAAGAAGCTGTGATCCTAAACGATGGATCAGTCACCAGAACAGATAGAGCGAATGGAGCCAAGTCAAGCCCGGATCTAACGGTGGCGGATCTATCCTACCAGTACGCTACATCCTGGAAAACGGTGAAAACGCTCACATCAGATCACTACCCGATCCTGGTAAAAGTGGACAGAGGAGTGATAATACCGAAAGGAAAGAAAAGGCTAATCTGGAATTGGAAGGAAGCTGCGTGGTCAGATTTCAGACAGAAACAAGCGGAACTACTGCAGGCCAAGGGCACACCGAAAACTATTAAGGAAGCTGCAGAAGTCTTTAAGCTAGCCACACTGGAAGCTGCGTATAAGACAATCGGAAAGAAAGCAGTAGGGATGAACGGCCAAAGGTGGATAACGAAAGAAGTCAAAGCGAAAATGGATCGAAGAGATGAGTTGAAAGCGGAAGGAAAAGAAGGAGATGAAGAATTTAAACAACTGGATATGGAAGTGAAGACGATGATAAAGGAAAACAAGATGGAAAAATGGAAAAGATCACTGGACAAAATAAGAGGAACCTCGGATATGTGGAAGACCATCAAATCACTGTCGAAACCAGAAAATGCTCAGGATAATGATCAAGTACTAACAGTTGGAATAGCGGATATCAAGGACAAAAGGAAGAAAGCGAACGCCTTCTGTACTGCATACAAAGAAGTCTGCAAGAGCCGGATACAAAAGGAAGATCGAAAGATGAAGCCGCGGCTGAACCGATTATTGCGCAGTAGAGAAGGATTAGAGGAAAGTGAGGATGGAGAATTTACCATGCTGGAACTGGAAGCGGCCATTGAAGCGATCAACCCAAACAAGGCTGGCGGATTGGATGAAATTGCTCCAAGACTCCTGACAGAAACGTCGGAAGTGGGCAAGAAATACCTACTCGAACTGTTTAACAACTCCTGGAAGCAAGCCTTTGTCCCACAAGAATGGCGAACGGCAGACATAAGACCGCTACTGAAGATGGGTAAGGATCCAAAAGACATTGGATCCTACAGACCAGTGAGTCTGACCTCAGTAGTGGGCAAAACCTTGGAGAGGCTAGTCACGACCAGACTGAGAAATCTACTAGAAACAAGAAACTACCTAGCTCAAGAACAGTCCGGGTTCAGGCCCCAGAGATCAACGGAAGACCAACTGATCAGGCTCTCCCAATCAATAAGTGATGGATTTCATCAGAAACCCATGCAGCGTACAGTCCTCTGCCTGTTCGACTTTTCGAAAGCTTACGATTGTGTTTGGAGAGACGGATTACTCTGGAAGCTGGCTACGACTGGAGTATCGAACAGATTCGTTAGATGGATCCAGGCTTGGCTATCGAACCGGATTAATGTGGTGACGTGGGACGGTTGCAGTAGTAGACAGATGCTGTTCAGGCAAGGAGTCCCACAAGGCTCGGTAATCTCCCCACTACTCTTCCTGGTATATATTAACGATCTGAGAACAGAAATCCTACAGGAAGTGCCAGAGGTGGAGATCAGCATGTTTGCTGACGATTTGGCTGTTTGGAGCAAAGCGAAACAACTGGAGGAGGCTGAAGGAAAAGTCCAGCGGGCGGCCAAAAAAGTAAAGGAGTGGAGCGATAAGTGGAAGCTGGACCTGAATGTATCAAAATGCGAAACCAGCTTCTTCACAACTAACTCGAAGGAGGCAACATGGAGACCAAATATCAGACTCAATGAAGGTCAACTGAAGTACAACGAAACGCCTAATTTCCTAGGGGTGGTGTACGACCGACAGCTAACCTTTGGCCCGCAATGCAAAGAAGTGTGTAAAAAAGTCAAAAGAAAAATGTTTGCTATCCGCAGCTTGGCGAACACGGAGTGGGGCTTTGAGAAAGAAATGTTAAGAACAACGTATGTGGCTACAGGAAGATCTCTAATCGAATATGCAGCCCCAGCATGGCACCCATGGCTTAGCAACACTAACCTGGATAATCTGGAAAAAGCACAGAGACAAGCAGCGAGAGCAATCACGGGTACGCTGAAAACTACACCAAACGAGGCAGTACTGATAGAAGCTAATCTACCAACGGTCAGACAAAGAGCGCAACAGCTGTCAGTAATAGCCGTCGAAAAGTCCCTACGATTGCCGGAGGAGAACCCCAGATGCAAGCTGGTAAAGAAAGAAAGAATAAGAAGAACGAAAAAGACGGACTGGAGAGATAGCGCCAAGCAGCTGCGGAGTCTGGTGGTGGGGGAGGAAGGTGTACCTGCGAAATTTCCCAAACTGCAGCAGCCATGGGCCAAAAAGGGGGCAGTCGCGATACAGATGACCCCAAAAAGAAGCCAGGACATCAACACCAACAAGAGTAATGGCCTGAATACGCTGCTAAAGGAATATGACAAGTGGGACTTTACCATCTACACAGATGGTTCAGCCAAGGACGCGGTAGCAGACGGGGGGGCCGGGGTGGTAATAACCAAAGGGCACCCAGAGAATCCTGAAGTCCTGGAGAAATTTGAACTGCCGGCAGGGAAGTGGACGTCTTCATATCAGGCGGAAATGGTGGCGATGGGTAAAGCATTGGAAGTTGCTAGCCAAGCAGCCGAAGGAACGAAGATAAGGATTGTGACGGATAGCCAATCGACGGTGGCAAAGGTTAAAAACCTAAAGCCAACGCAAGTTCTGGAGACCAACACGGAAGTGAGCATCCTGAACAGCCTGAAGGAGATTGCGGAGAAGAAAACAGAGCTTGAGCTAGTCTGGTGCCCAAGCCACTGCGGTATTGTTGGGAACGAACTGGCTGACGAAACAGCAGCAGAAGGCTCTAAATTGGACCAGACTACAGCGGAATGCACCTTTGCTAGCAGAAAGGCGGCAGTCAAAAGAGCGCTGAAAAGAAAGTGCATACAGCACCCGGAGTTGAGCAAGATCTACGGAAAGAGCGCTGAAAAATTCGTCTGGAACAGAGAAAAAGGGATGCAAAGAAGTAAACAGGTTACATTAAGCAGGCTAAGATCGGGGCATCACACGGAATTGAGACACTGGAAGCACAAAATTGAAGGGGGCGAGTTGTTGTGTAGAGTTTGTGGAGAGGAAGAGGAAACCGGAGTACACGTTTTGACGCGCTGTAATGGGCTGGCCTATGCGGCTGGGTGGGGACCTCCAGACCTGGCCGGAAAACCCGAGGAGACGCTCAAGGTGTGGGAAAAATGGAAGAAGTTGGCAGGAATCGAGTGAATCGGTGGTAGAGCCGCCTAACAACAACAACAACAACAACAACAACAACAACAACAACAACAATAGATTGAATGAAACGTCAGTCAGTGGTGTAAAGCGTTCTCATTACGGATTAGATATTTTGGCGGGAAACTGTTAGTCTCAGCATTTTTTTAAGTAGTCTGAGTTGTGAGCCCTGACTGAATCACCCAGCAATAAGCTTGTAGAATAACGTTAAAGCAATGTTTTTTTATTAAACAACAAAGCGTCGTACAACTAAACTGTAGCAATAGAATGTGAGTATCTGACGTAGCTGAACATTCACTATAAGATGCAGCTGACGCGGAAGCTTGCGATTTCTATTCACAGATGCAAGTGACAATTTAATTTTCTTTATGACGTTGATTAAATTTTGCTGGAAAATGGACCGCTGATACCTGACTCATCTGCCGCGGTGACAGCGATATGCGATATAGTTTGACTGCGCAATCAATCTAGAGGTAGACTGCGCAGTCATTAGGATTGCGAGTTGGACTGCGCAATCAATCTACAGTTAGGCCGGACTCACACTGGTACTTGCACAGGCACAAGCACAAGCACAACGCGTAGACGTTCAACTGGAAATTGCACAAGCACAAGCCCAGCCAATCAAGTTGCAGCCCGCCAATGTAACGTCTTTTCTGTTCAGAAGTTTCGTTTTTGTTTTGAAATTTTGGGCTAAAGTTTCAAAACTTTCTCATAGAAATTTACGGAAGAAGGAAAATAAACCAGAAAAAATTTTAAAAATAATGCTAAAATGCAATTCGAATTTTAAGATTGAACGAAACTAAAATTAAAAGAAAGAAAAAGAAAACGAACGCAATGCATTCATCAGTTAATATAAGATCCGTTTAGACAAGATTCCCCCTTACGGTGGCGCTCCGAATAACTGACTTTGGGCAGTAAAAGTTTTCAGTCACGTTTTCAGGTCTTTGTTCTTGAAGAAAGGTTGTTCAGCTGTAAATTAGCTTTCGTTTGATATACATAACATGTAGTTTTGTAGAAATTAATTTTTGACCTGCATTTTGATATGGCAAAATCTTTTAAATCGATTTTCAGAAAAATTGTACATGGCTTTTGTTACTTTTAATAACGGTTTTCCGCAGATAGTAGGTGACTGCAACTTTTTAAAAAGTCGTTTGTGTAGGCAAACATTTGTAAAAAAAATTTCAAATTACGTTGAGCGATATTGACGAAAATGCACTATTTTTCAAGCTAATTTTTCGTTAGCTACTTTTTGGCTTCTCCAACTTTTCTCAACGGTTATTTGCATTAAAAAATACGCTCTATTTTTTGACACTGTCGTTTGTGTGGGCAAACCTCAGATTTTTCTGATCGGCAATAGCCTTTTTTGAATCGTGATAGCTCTCCTCCATGTCGTTTTTTCATTGTGAAATTTGACTTAAAGTTAGAAAATTAGTAGATTCCGGTGTACCTTCTTTGAAAATGTTGATTTCGGTTTTTGGTGAAATTGTGCAGCGATTTCAAGTTGACCAATTTTAGAAAAACTAGTGTATTCTGAGCCAAAACAATTAGATTAAAATTATAAGAAAAGATACGCCTTGGCAACATAATTACCTACAGTTTAAGCTATAGATCGTAAAATTTGAACAAAGTTTCGCTCAGTTATGCCGTTTGAAAAATTATGCGCATTTAGCGAAAATAGAAATTTTCAGAACAAGATAAAAAATCAGAACAAGGCAGCAGGCACGTGAAACTTACTCAGAAACAGAGCTTTGTAGCAGGCTTCAATATATTTAAACGAAATTCATTCTAGCTAGAACCTACGTCGACTTATAAGATAATAAACTTATGGAAGTTATTCGGAGCGCCACCTTAAAACAACCACTCTTCGTTTAATTTTGCGCCATTTATGCCTACACCCAAACTGACTGCTGAAAAATCTCTACGCTGATTGGCTGTGCTTGTGCAAAAGATAAAATTTTTGAACAAGCGTTGTGCTTGTGCTTGTGCTTGTGCTTGTGCAGAATTTTATGCAGTGTGAACCGGCTGCGCTTATGCTTGTGCCTGTGCTTGTGCTTGTGCTTGTGCAAGTGCCAGTGTGAACCCGGCCTTAGACTGCGCAATCAGCCCTCGCGGCCGTCATGCGCGCGGTCCTTATAGTTACTCAGAGCAGCCCTCGCTCCGCTCGGGCTGCGCGGTCCAACTCCGACCGGTGCGCGGTCGCGCGGTCCACCCGGGAAAATCCCGGGTGAATCCCGGGTCTTGCCCATGTATGTTGTTCATGCCCATAAATGACTAGTAGGGGAATATGAAGACAGCGGATATATCTACGTTAAAAAGGAGTGCTTTGCGAATTGATAAATTGTAAATATATTTTTGTCTCGAGGAATGGCTAAATATAGTTTTGTCAAGTACAAGCCCATATAGACATAATGGGTGGTATTCACAAAGCGCGTTTAATTTATACTTGGTCTATGTGGTACACGTGAAATACACAAAATGTGTCAGTACGAATACTATGTTCTATTTCATTCGTAAAGAACGTTGTAGACCGAGTCTAAAGTTAAACGCGCTTTGTGAATCCCAGTCAATGTATTATACGTACAATACATCACTGATCAGTAATAGGTAGTCTAGCTTTACTTATGTGTTGCAGGCTGACGTATTCTACTGAAAAACATAATTGAAGGCTTATTTACTTGAACACAATTTGAGTCAAACTTATCAGTTTAAAGCAACAGCAACAACTTATCACCCAAAACACTAGGCTACATGTATTTGATTCAAAAAACAGACCTGTTGTGTAGGACCTGTTCCATGCAAATGAGATATTTTAGTTGTACTAGTCGAGTCTGATGAGTAGTCCAGGGGCCTGTTTCAATAAACTCACAGGCGCACAATTGTGACAAATTTGGCTGCAAAATCTGGTGATTCGTAATAAAATTACGTGTATTCATTACGAATCACCTGATTTAGTACTGACAAATCTCACAATTGTGGGCCTGTGAGTTTATTGAAACGGGGCCCAGGCAGTGGTGTAAAACGGTGCGAAAAACAGTGCCAGAATCACAGCAAGACATAATAGTTTCTGACTGTTCTTAAGGGGGGGGGGGCTACCTGAAAAAGTGAAAATTTTAGGTTCTCCGATTCGCTTCAAATTTGAACACAATGTCGCCCCAAGGAAGGCGCATCGCAGATGTAACAAACTGGAACCAATGCTTTTGCCAATTTTTTACTAGGGGCTCCCAAAAATTCAATTTTACGTGTAAATCATAGGCGCAAAAAAAGTTTTTTGTGGTTGCAAAGCGCCCCTTTACTCGAAATTTTTGTTAACACTGACGAAGTTGATTTTTACATGATTCGATAGCCTAACGTCATATCTCAACCTCTATGATCCATTTTTTTAAATTTTTGCCCATGGCCTGAGCAATGACGTCAAATGTAAAATCACTCAAATTTGGCGGGTCCAAAAAACGGCAATTTTTTCACATTTTGCCCTCGATTTTAGATTTGAAACTACATATCAAAAATCCGGATCATACGATTTTGCGCATACATGTGGGCTACTACTATGCCAAGTTTCAGCCTGATTGGCTTAATGTGGTTTGTGCTAGAACTGTTCAAATAAGGGCTACTTTTTGGCTTTTTGGCGTACTTTTGCCTATGTAAATACACTGACAAACGCACTGAACCAAAAGTGCACCTTCAAGCTTAATTGTTCTTATCTGATGTTCGGGTTCCTTGGGGGAGTAACATATGTGAAAATAAGCAAAATTGGAGATCTTTGATTTTTGACCTGGGTAGCCCCCCCCCCTTAAGATCGAAACAACGATAACCAAAGGGCTCTTTAATGGAAAACATGAAATCTTACAAACAGAAAAACAGCAGTAGTAAATAGCCTAACATTGAGTATCAGCTAAAGCTGCCGTCGAGGTGAAGTGACGCCGAAGCCTGTGATTGCTAGTGACACTTTATCTAGTATTAAGACTGAGTAAATTTTTCTGGAAAATGGATCACGGTTGAGTGTTACTTGAAACCATGAAACCTGACTCAGCTGCCGCGGTGACAGCGATAAGTGGTCGACTTGCGCTTCTGCTTTGATCTGGCTTTTGGTTGTTTGCAAACATACTTTGCAAGAAAGAACCTTCGAGAGTCTAAATTTGGATGATTAATGAATTTAGGGCATTCCAATTTATATCGTCAGTGCTGAAATGAACCGGTGTCAATATATGCGTCGCGGCTCGTTTATTTGTTACATCTGACGTCCTGTTGTTGTTTCTCTGTTAATTTTGAAAGAGTTATATTTAGAGAAGTCAAATGCTTATTGCGTACAGGAAAATTACAGGCCTCTGGGTGTTTGCAAGAAGCATGAATGGGGGGACGGATATAATCTGTTGGCGCTCCCTCAATAGTATGTCCTCCCAAGGGGGGGAGGGATACCAAACAATGCATATGGGAGTGCTGGTGTTTTAAAACTGTGTAGTGTGGCTGAAATCTGAAGTGATCGCCACTCATGACCCACCTAAATTTCTGCCTAGGAATCGCTGCATCCTGAGACAAAACAGATGGCGTAGATAATTTGTGACTACTCGCTGCACTTTTGATGCTTGCAATTTTCGTTCTTTTCGTAATGAAAGCGCGTGTGATTGATTGATAACAATTGATTTTTAGTAACAATGATTTTATTATTTTTTCCCATTTTTAGCCATGGACCATCTTGATTCGGACGATCAGAGATTGAGTGCGGGCGGCCGCTACGCTGAACGAGATATTGTTCAGGTTTGTGGACGAATAAATTTAATAATTATTATTAATTTTATTTATTATTTTGTCATCTCCCACTGTAATACAACTAAAACCCTCTACTGACAACTATAACTTAATTCAACAAAACGTTTAAACCAAAAGGACAAGTTACTGAGATACTTTAATGATCAGTAAAATAAGTTATCTGTTTACTGTGACTTGTAACCAGTTTAACTATTACTAGTGACTTCTACATATTATGACCCAAATAGTGGTTAAAGTCCGCGAGCACGATATACGCCAGTGACCAAATTTCCTGTAAGTGGAGAGACAGGACGAGAATAAACCCAACGGCCAGCAGATCCTTTCGTGACTTATATAACATCGCTGATGCGCGTGGGTCTCCAAAAACCGCCTAGACGGCGCTGCCAGTTGTTCCCATAATCGGCTCCCAGTTGCTGAGAAATACAAAGTAAAATTATGACTTACAATGCGTGAATTAAATCGGCAATCACAAGATAATTAGTGAATTCATAAGCCAAAATGCCGTTCGAAAATAATACGTTTATGTTGTGACTTCAAAAGTAAGAAGATGTGAGAGAACAAGCACACCTACTGCCAGTGCCGTAATAAGCCATTTTACACACTTATATGAACAATATTTGAAACCAAGAACATTTAAATGTATGTGCTGGAAATATATATATATATACGTACACGCACCAGGCCTAGAAGTTAAGACTGAAATTCTAAATAGCAAAGTATTCTTAAAATTGATATATTTACACTATCCTCCCCTTAGAAGTTTGACCTCCAGGTCAAATTTTTAGTTTTTTAAATTCGACATTAGCTTTATATTAATTTTGTTTTGTGAAGAACTTCAAAGTTTAAACAACGTTGCTTAAGGTGACTTACATTAGCGTAATGAAATTACACAGTAACATAAGTGACATTTATAGTAGCTTGACTTTTCTCTTCCCTCTAATTTTGATTTAGTGGACTCCTGTCGCCGCGGCTGTGGTTCCAATGAATTCCAGACGCAGTTGAGGGAGTGTTTCTAGCAGAATTCTCATGAATCTTAACACACCGGTTGCTGCCAAAGTTACCCCGTTGTGTGAGTTGATTCTTAATTCGTCACCATCTAAATCCACCACTCCATCTACAAAAACGCGCGCCACTGTTTCCGCTTTTTGGTCAGGTAAGGGAAACGCTTCTGGCCATTTGGTGAGATAATCCATAAACACAATGATGTATCGGTTGCCAGAGTAGGTCTGCGGTAGTGGACCCATCAGGTCTACAGCTACCAGGTCGAAGGGGTTGCTTACCGGTATTGGCTTAAGCTGTGGCTGTTGGTACTGGTGGGGTCGTTTTCTTGTGGCGCAAGGTATACAGGTGGAACAATATTCTTTTACGTCCGCAGCCATGGTTGGCCAAAAGAAGTGACGTTTTATTTTATTAAGTGTCTTCTCAGGGCCTAAATGGCCACCTGCAGGCTCATCGTGAAAAATTTTAATAATATCTATTCGTAATTGTTTTGGAACGACTACCTGACAAATATTTTTTTCATAGGCAATTGACTTTTAGTGACTTTGTACAAAATATCGTGAATTACTTCAAACTGAGGTGAAAACTTACGTATTTTTGCGGCTAGCTTGGGATCGGTGGGTTCTTTCTTACCTTTTATGAATTCTATCAGCGCATTTAGGTCTGGGTCTTCTCGTTGTTTTTCTAAGACTTCTGTGAGAGCAGGACGTTTTACTTCAATGCCTGCTGAATCGGAAAGTCGAGATAAAGCATCTGCGTTTCCATCTCGTTTACCTGGACGGTGCTCAATTGTCAGTGTATTTGCGTATTCTTGAAGTATAAGAGCCCATCTGGCCAATCGCCCGGATGGCTCTTTAGTTTGTAGCAGCCATTTTAATGCAGAATGATCTGTGACTACGGTTATTGTGGATCCATAAAGGTACATTCGAAACTTTTTCATGGCCCAGACTACAGCTAAGGCTTCTTTTTCAGCAATAGAGTAGTTCTTTTCAGGTTTCGTTAGACTTCTGCTGATGTAATCGACCGGTTTTTCAATATTATTGTGAACTTGGTGGAGGGCTGCTCCGAGTCCTTCGTCACTTGCGTCCGTATACAATATGTAAGGTAGCTTGGCGTCTGGAAACGCTAACGTTGGAGCTGTAGTCAGGTTTAGGATTATTCTGTTAAACGCCGCTTCACAGTTTTCAGACCAGTCGAATTGTGAATTTTTTTCGCAATAACTGGTTTATTGGCGCTACTATTCTGGAAAATTGTGGGACGAATCGTCTGTAGTATGAAGCAAAACCTAAAAACTTTCTGACTTCTTTCACGGATGCCGGTCTTGGCCAGTTTACAACAGCTTTCACTTTCTCAGGGTCGGGGCGAATACCGGCTGCTGAAACAAGGTGACCTAAATAGGGTACTTCTTGTCGCGCAAACTGGCATTTCCTCAGTTTCAGCTTCAATCCATCGCGCCTCAAGCGTTGGAATACTTGAGTGAGGTGTTTTAGATGTGACTTGAAATCGGAACTGTAAATTAGAATGTCGTCTAGATAAACAGTACATATGTTCCACTGTAACCCAGCTAAAGTGAACTCCATATGACGTTGAAACGTGGCAGGTGCATTACAGAGTCCAAATGGCATACGTTTGAACTCATTCAGCCCTTCAAAACTAGTAAACGCGGTTTTTTGTCGATCATCTGGGTGAATTTCAAGTTGGTGATAGCCAGATGCTAAGTCCAAACTGCTAAAATAACGTGCTCCGCCCAAGGAACTTAGGATTTCATCTGTTCTAGGTAATGGCCATACGTCTTTCTTTGTGATAGAATTTAGTCGGCGGTAGTCAACACATATTCGATTAGTCCCGTCTTTCTTTTTGACTACCACTATTGGACTTGCCCATGGGG
>JASANF010006832.1:0-16414 GCA_030248245.1 Trissonchulus sp. WLG1_4
AAAACAGTGTCTTACACAAGGTAGCATAATGTACTCGTGTATCAATGCATAGGTTTTGACGAAAGCAGGCTTTTTTTTGGTCTGAAAAATCTAGGCGACTTGGCCTAAGGTCCAAAATTTTTTAGACCAATTGACAAAAAGCTTACGCCAACTCATTTTTGCATTTTGCGAAAATTATTTACAAAAATGAGCATAGTATATTGTACAGTATTGCTTGTAATATATATTACGGACCTTAAATTCACAAGAAATAAAACTAAAATAAAACAGCTACGAACTATACTTTATATACAGTAGCGTGTGCAGAAAAAATTTCGGGTGGGAATGACTTTTCAATTTTTTGTAATGCATTAAAATGCACTTTTTAGACACGCTAACACGCCTTACCAAACGCAAAATCACTAAACGGCACAGTTGCAGGGGTCTGGGGGCAACGGCTCCCTGAAAAAATTGGTGACTTTTTCCAATTTTTAGCTCAAATTAGGTCAACTGGAGAAATGTTTTCGAACAAAAACTGAAACAAAAGATCTGAGGCCAACTTTATAGAAGCAAAATGTTTCGTCGTTGAAAATTTTCGATTGATCGAAACATTTTCAATAAACTATAAACTAATCATTAATGCATTTGCGAGCCTTCCAGTTATTAGAACGTCCGAAAACTCTCTGTACATGTGTCCAAATATTTTTAAATTTTCAAAAGCTTGAGCTTCTAAGGGCGGGCATACCAAAAATTCCCAGACCTCTATGCAACAAAAAACGACTCTGATTTTACGGCAAAAGCAAATAACTGCTGCTGAAAATTGCTTTATATGAAGAGTTTGATAATGCGAATGCACATTTTCTTTCGTAATTCTTAAAAAGCTAAAGCTTTTGCCGGTCGCACTACGTGCTTGTTTCACCTCCCCCTTCCCACACAATTTACATGTATACATAAGAATAAGTTACTTAATAAATGAAGAAAAAAAGTAAGAGAACTCCAAAACCATGCAAAACAAATTTGGTAAAAATTTGGGCCATATTCTCTGAAATACCTGCAGGTAAAGTTAGGCTAACTTTACCCCAGGTAAGGTGAAGGTAAAGTGAATTCTGTAGTAAATGTATAGTTAAAATTGAAAACAAGGTCAAGGTCAACGTCAACGGTTGAAGTTGAAAATTTGCACAATACATTAAGTATTAACTCTAGCTGCGAAACAAGATAAAGCACTTTTCCGGCCCGAATATTAAAAGTAACCTTAGCTATCACATTGGCTTTAGTAATTGTTTGAGAATATGACTTTACCTTCATCACCTTACCTGTGGTTAAAGTCAACTAACTTTCTACCTGCAGGTAATTTTGAGAATACGGCCCATCGCCCCTGACGTTAGTAAAAACCAGAAGAAACTAGAGATCAAAGATTTTTAAAAATTCCGAAGAAAGAGCAAAAAATTTGAATTTTTTTATTCTTTCGATACTTTTAGTACCAATGCCTCAGCCTAAGCCTAAGCGGGTTAAATGCAGTTTGAGAGGGGGGAACTAGTGGACCTATTTTTTTGATTAGAGCACATAGGGGAAGCATTTTTGCTTCAAGAACCCCTATTTCATTTTTTGAATTTTCTGAGCTATGACCCCCCGAAATCGGAACCCCCAGTGACGGACGTTTTACAATTTTTTTCCGAAGCCCTTGATTTTTGCGTTCTAATCGTGTCTAAATGGTATCAGATTAATGTTTACAATTTTTAAGAATCAAAACAAAGGCTCTTTGACCGGGTTTCAGCCGAAAAATTGGCCGAATTCGCCAGAAACGTCCAATTTTTGACCAACTCTAAACTTGGCCTTAATTTAGGCTTGGGCTTAGGCTTAGGCTTAGTATGGGGCTTAGGTTTAGTATCAGGCTTAGGCTTTGGCTTAGGTTCAGGCTTAGGCTTAGGCAAAGGCTCAGGCAATAAAAAAAATCGAAATTTTCAGAAAAAATCCTGCCAGCTTAGCCTAGAGAATCCTGCCAACTAAGCCTAGACGATGCCTTAAAACATCATAACGCACTCAAAACTATCGAAAAACAAAGATTATAGCCAATTTTGGCTTCGAAATTTGGCCTACGTTCACGTTCAAAACACTGAAAATGCAATTTTCAAGGGGTAATAGCTCAGAACATCTAAATTTGTGGATAGCGGTTCTATCACAAAAATTGCTTCCCTCAAGGTGCTCCACTCCAAAACCTAGGTCCACTGTTCCCCCCTCCCCAACTGCACTTGATCCGCCTAAGCTTAGCTGCTTAACCCCCGAAATGTTTTAGAAACAATTGTCAGAACGTTCCTCACTCTCACTGTCTCACAATCCAAGGGGTGCTATCTCAGTAAATTTACCCTGAAGATGAACCACTGCGAATATAGGTTCCAGACCACACATGTAGTTGGGGGGGTGGGGGACTGGGGGGGACACCCCCCCCCCCCCCAAATTCGGTCCCGCGGGAGGGAGGGGGGGTCCCGCCAGGAGGAAAAGAGGGGGGAGGGTCTCCGGCGTTGAGTAAAATTTTAGGCAAAAATTTGCAAAAAATCGGCATTTTTTTGCGAAATTTAGGCATTATTTCTACCAACATTTTTGCAAAAAAAATGTCAAAAGCGGTATTTTTTGGTCAAAAAAAATTTTCGGTATTTTGTTTGTTGTTTTTTTTGTTAGTTTTCTTTTTTTTATGATGCACATATATATCTTGTGCTTATTAAACTTTTACAATGTCATGGTGTGACATATTTGTTTTTTCACTGGCAAGTAAACATTTTGTCTGTCTGTCTGTCTATCAAAAAAGTTAAAAATTGCATCATTTTTGTGAGGAGGGGGGGTCAAAAATGAGTTGACGCAGGGGAGGGGGGGTCCCACCAAGGGGGGAGGGGCACCACTTTTTGGTGCTGTTACATGTATGTTCCAGACCCCAATTGACCCCAAGCGACAAAGCACAATTCGTAAAGTCTTCTAGAGCAAAAAAGTCTCATGCAACGTCAAGCCTAGGACTTTTAGAAACAGAACATTCAGATATCGTAATAGCATCAATTACATATGTATACGACAACTTTAACTAACTAATTACCATTTAGTTCTACCAAATGGGGCATCTAAATATAATTATAATACAGAACGGTCAGAAAAAATCCTTCATTTCTTCTGTGCCTAAGATTTGGCTCATATTCATATTCGTGGCTGGCTACAGTCGTCGACTCTTCAGATTTATAGAAGAATGAGAGAAGCTATCCGTGGCAGTATTCTGCTGATTGTAATCATTTTTTCAGGTAGAAACTTGCTTTTGATCTGTGCATGCATTTTTAAAACAACTTTATAATAATATTAACAGCTGCCGTCAGCATAAGCTATTTATTCATCGATCAAGATCTCCGTTTCTCGCAAATATTATTTACGAAGATTTACGTCATCAGAGAACGAAGCTGTTTGTGTTGAGTTGAGTGTTAGAGCAAACCGTGCAAAGGCATAACTTTATCCTAAAAATGTTCATAAATTTTCGATTTTTTTATGATAAACGTATTTGCAAAAATCTTGATAAAATGTCTCTTTGGATACTTTTTGTCATCCAACTAATGAATACTCAAAGGTTACTTTTAATGTTAACCAGAGTGCATGACTAAAAGTTCGGGGATCTGGTTGTAAATACGATGTGGGGTGGGGTCAGCTAGTATTTGCTACATTTGTATCTTTTTGGAATGGAAGGATGATCCTAAATTTGAAGTAAACTCATGATTTTGAAAGTCGCTCTACGTTTTAGGCTAATGCGTTGGTTCTTGTAGGAGATAAAGCGTACCCCTATAGCTGCGGCCTAAATCGAGATTCTACGCTACAAGCATTTTCGCAGCAAGCATCTACGTTTTTTCTTGATATTGCTTAATTATGTACTTTTTAATAATATTGGCCCAAGGAAATGTCACGGGGATGTCTGCTTCTCGAGAAAATCCGCCCCTCTAGCAATTTTTCCGGGACAGTTTGCCCCCATTCGGGAAAATCCACGCCCACTACATGTCTAAAGTTGTTTCTTCAACGAAGCACATGTCTCCACTGCCGCTGCTGTTTTCGATTTTCTAAAGCACTTTTGTGAGTCGGTCAGCATCGTTTTTTTAAATTTTGAAAGTTTGGACTTCTCTTTAATTTGTTAGGGCCAGTTCCTTTACCGGATTTAAACGGACTTGGACCTATTTTAAGTCAGAAGTTTTTGGAAGAGTAAATCGGACTAAAACGGACTAAGCGAGTTAAAATAAGTCAGCGGTTAATTTTAAATCGACCCCATTTGATCACTGCCATCTGGACTAAACGGCTTCAATTTGCACACTAAACAGTAGCGTACATTGTTAGGTCCGTTTAGTCCAATTAAAAAGCAGCGCGCTAAAAGTTAATTCGTTTAATCCGAAGGTTTTGGAATGCCATTTTTCAGCTTAAGTTTTAAACAATTTAATCTTATTATAATTAACCCTTTATTCCGGTAAAGGATATGGGGTCTTTTTTGTTATTCCCCCACGTCGGTTTTGGTTTACTGAGCCGATTGAATAATTTTTGCACCAATGGCTCCTCTTGACCTCAGAACTTCAAAAAAAATTAATTTTGAAAATTTTTAAAATTTTTTAAAAAAATTGAAATTTTAAAAATTTTTGTAATTCTTTTAAATTCTAGCGTTCAAAACCAAAAATTCGTGTTTAGAACACTTTCCGCATCTCAGAAAGTGAAAAAGCTTGCATTTTGTATGAAATTTTAAAATTTTAAATTTTTTTTTAAGAATTTAAAATATTTTAAAGTTAGCGTTTTTGAAGTCCTGAAGTCAAGAGGAGTCCATTCGTGCAAAAATTATTCATATCGGCTCAGTAAATTCCAAATTTCGGACTGACTTTTTTTTCAAAATTTCAAACCCGAAATATGCACACGCACAAAATGCACTTAGATTATTTTTTGAAAAAACCTATTTTATACATTAAAACAGTTATTTTACTCAAAAGTCTAGTTTTTAATAAATTATTATGGAGCTAGAAAGTATACAGTATATATGTCGTAGGCCAGTAGAGGATTTAGTCCAATCACGGATTGGACTAGGCCAGTGAAGAGGATCCTCAACTGGTCTAAGCCATAGAGTATAAAACACGAAAGACTTTTGCCAGGTGAAGATTCGGCAAGTTAAAAGAGGAAATGAGTGCAAGGTATTAACTAAGAGTTGAAAAGCTCATTCCTATACCGTTAATTAACTTTACTACAACTAAACTCAACAACATCTGGAACATGTTGAATTTGAATTATAAACTGTTGAACTGTTGGAATCTAAACATCAGACAACAAGCATAACTCGTTGGGCATCCGGTTTTATATAGTCAAGTTACATACTAAAACAGAGCAAATTAATCTTTTAATTGTGCTTACCCTTTTTCATTTTCAGTATGTATATCACAATCAAATTGGTCAAATTTTGCATCGTGAAACAAACAGGTCGATTTAAAATTTCTCCACCACAGATGTACATGGGGAGGTCTTGGGGTAAGCCCCCCCTAGATTTACGCCGGGACAAGCCTTTCCCTTCAAATAATGACACCAAATAATGTAATTATTAAAATTTCCTGCATGACACTTATTTGACCTTTCAACTCTTTGTTCTTGCAGCCATTTGCACTTTTAACTTCAATTGTCACCTTGCAAAAGTCTCTCATGTTTGATACTCTACTGGCCTAGACCAGTTGGGTCCTCTGGCCTAGTCCAACCCGTGATTGGACTAAATCCTCTACTGGCCTACGACATATACACAAGAAAACATGTAACCAAGTTAAAGTAGAGGTAAATGGTGAGGATGGAGGTAAGGCGGTAGTGCCAGTTATTTACCGTCCTTTTTGGCGTTAGGTCACCTAGGTTGGGGTATACAGTGGTAGGTCGCGGATTCTAATCCTAGATGCCTAACTACGATACCTTAACTGGTTACTTAAAAAGAGAGACAAGACACAGGGTTATCAAGGTTTACCAGTAAAACAATAAACAGACGGGTTACACAAACAGTTACAATTACAGCAATGATTACCATTTTCTTTCAGTTCACCTCAACTCAACTTTAATCCTGTATTCTCATTTTGTACTGACACCCTGACGTCGACACTTGACACCTTCATTTAACCATTAATTTTCAGAACGGGGACGTTCGATTTTCTAAGCCCCCCCGTGTAACAGGGACGTTCGATTTATAATCGTCCCTGTCATCTTGCCCCCCCCTCCCGCGAAAAAGGGACTTCGATTTATGACCGTCCCTGTCATCTTAATTTCTGATTAACGACCTAAACTTTTGGGGTAAACCCAATCCTAACCTAACCCCCCATTAATAACATGATTTAATGTCTTTTTGACATTTAGCTGCGAAACCTAAAACTTACCTAGCGTCCCTGAAACCTAAACTTTCCCCAATAAAACTTCGGGCACAAAGGCACCGCCGCATCTACCATAACCCCTAGATGACACCCTAAACCTAACTAACCCAAGCAAAAGCTGGCGGGAAGAAAGCGATGAGTCGTTGTGTTGGAGCGAGCCGAGAGTGGTCGGGTTTTGAACAGAGCTGAAGTGGATTGTGAAGTGTGGATTGTGTGGATTGCTGAGTGTGAAGTGTGAGTGTGAAGTTGATAGAGAGAGAGAGAGGGTTGATTAAAGTTGAGTTGAGGTGAACTGAAAGTGGTAATCATTGCTGTAATTGTAACTGTTTGTGTAACCCGTCTGTTTATTGTTTTACTGGTAAACCTTGATAACCCTGTGTCTTGTCTCTTTTTAAGTAACCAGTTAAGGTATCGTAGTTAGGCATCTAGGATTAGAATCCGCGACCTACCACTGTAACCCCAACCTAGGTGACCTAACGCCCAAAAAGGACGGTAAATAACTGGCACTACCGCCTTACCGCCATCCTCACCATTTACCTCTACTTTAACTTGGTTACATGTTTTCTTGTGTATATGTCGTAGGCCAGTAGAGGATTTAGTCCAATCACGGATTGGACTAGGCCAGTAGAGGATCCTCAACTGGTCTAGGCCAGTAGAGTATCAAACATGAGAGACTTTTGCAAGGTGACAATTCGGCAAGTTAAAAGTGCAAATGGCTGCAAGAACAAAGAGTTGAAAGGTCAAATAAGTGTCATGCAGGAAATTTTAATAATTACATTATTTGGTGTCATTATTTGAAGGGAAAGGCTTGTCCCGGCGTAAATCTTTGGGGGGGCTTACCCCCTAGACCTCCCCATGTACATCTGTGGTGGAGAAATTTTAAATCGACCTGTTTGTTTCACGATGCAAAATTTGACCAATTTGATTGTGATATACATACTGAAAATGAAAAAGGGTAAGCACAATTAAATATTAATTTGCTCTGTTTTAGTATGTAACTTGACTATATAAAACCGGATGCCCAACGAGTTATGCTTGCTGTCTGATGTTTAGTTCCAACAGTTCAACAGTTTATAATTCAAATTCAACATGTTCCAGATGTTGTTGAGTTTAGTTGTAGTAAAGTTAATTAACGGTATAGGAATGAGCTTTTCAACTCTTAGTTAATACCTTGCACTCATTTCCTCTTTTAACTTGCCGAATTTTCACCTGGCAAAAGTCTTTCGTGTTTGATACTCTACTGGCCTAGACCAGTTGAGGATCCTCTACTGGCCTAGTCCAATCCGTGATTGGACTAAATCCTCTACTGGCCTACGACATATATACTGTATACTTTCTAGCTCATCAGTGATTTCTTAGAAACTAGACTTTTGAGTAAAATAACTGTTTTAATGTATAAAATAGGTTTTTTCAAAAAATAATCTAAGTGCATTTTGTGCGTGTGCATATTCCGGGTTTGGAATTTGGAAAAAAAGTCAGTCCGAAATTTGGAATTTACTGAGCCGATATGAATAATTTTTGCACCAATGGACTCCTCTTGACTTCAGGACTTCAAAAACGCTAACTTTAAAATATTTTAAATTCTTAAAAAAAATTTAAAATTTTAAAATTTCATACAAAATGCAAGCTTTTTCACTTTCTGAGATGCGGAAAGTGTTCTAGACACGAATTTTTGGTTTTGGATCGCTAGAATTTAAAAGAATTACAAAAATTTTAAAATTTCAATTTTTTTAAAAAATTTTAAAAATTTTCAAAATTAATTTTTTTGAAGTTCTGAGGTCAAGAGGAGTCCATTGGTGCAAAAATTATTCAAATCGGCTCAGTAAATTCCAAAATCCGGACTGGTGGGGGAATAACGGAAAAGACCCCATATTCCTTTACCGGAATAAAGGGTTAATTATAATCAGATTAAACTGTTTAAAACTTAAGCTGAAAAATGGCATTCCAAAACCTTCGGATTAAACGAATTAACTTTTAGCGCGCTGCTTTTTAATTGGACTAAACGGACCTAACAATGTACGCTACTGTTTAGTGTGCAAATTGAAGCCGTTTAGTCCAGTGGCAGTTATGGAATGGGGTCAGATTAAAATTAAGCCGCTGACTTATTTTAACTCGCTTAGTCCGTTTAGTCCGATTTACTCTTCCAAAACTTCTGACTAAAATAGGTCCAGTCCGTTTAATCCGGTAAAGGAATTGGCCCTAACAAATTAAAGAGAAGTCCAAACTTTCAAAATTTAAAAAAACGATGCTGACCGACTCACAAAAGTGCTTTAGAAAATCGAAAACAGCAGCGGCAGTGGAGACATGTGCTTCGTTGAAGAAACAACTTTAGACATGTAGTGGGCGTGGATTTTCCCGAATGGGGGCAAACTGTCCCGGAAAAATTTGCTAGAGGGGCGGATTTTCTCGAGAAGCAGACATCCCCGTGACATTTCCTTGGGCCAATATTATTAAAAAGTACATAATTAAGCAATATCAAGAAAGAACGTAGATGCTTGCTGCGAAAATGCTTGTAGCGTAGAATCTCGATTTAGGCCGCAGCTATAGGGGTACGCTTTATCTCCTACAAGAACCAACGCATTAGCCTAAAACGTAGAGCGACTTTCAAAATCATGAGTTTACTTCAAATTTAGGATCATCCTTCCATTCCAAAAAGATACAAATGTAGCAAATATAGCTGACCCCACCCCACATCGTACTTACAACCAGATCCCCGAACTTTTAGTCATGCACTCTGGTTAACATTAAAAGTAACCTTTGAGTATTCATTAGTTGGATGACAAAAAGTATCCAAAGAGACATTTTATCAAGATTTTTGCAAATACGTTTATCATAAAAAAATCGAAAATTTATGAACATTTTTAGGATAAAGTTATGCCTTTGCACGGTTTGCTCTAACACTCAACTCAACACAAACAGCTTCGTTCTCTGATGACGTAAATCTTCGTAAATAATATTTGCGAGAAACGGAGATCTTGATCGATGAATAAATAGCTTATGCTGACGGCAGCTGTTAATATTATTATAAAGTTGTTTTAAAAATGCATGCACAGATCAAAAGCAAGTTTCTACCTGAAAAAATGATTACAATCAGCAGAATACTGCCACGGATAGCTTCTCTCATTCTTCTATAAATCTGAAGAGTCGACGACTGTAGCCAGCCACGAATATGAATATGAGCCAAATCTTAGGCACAGAAGAAATGAAGGATTTTTCTGACCGTTCTGTATTATAATTATATTTAGATGCCCCATTTGGTAGAACTAAATGGTAATTAGTTAGTTAAAGTTGTCGTATACATATGTAATTGATGCTATTACGATATCTGAATGTTCTGTTTCTAAAAGTCCTAGGCTTGACGTTGCATGAGACTTTTTTGCTCTAGAAGACTTTACGAATTGTGCTTTGTCGCTTGGGGTCAATTGGGGTCTGGAACATACATGTAACAGCACCAAAATTTTGGTACCCCTCCCCCCCTTGGTGGGACCCCCCCTCCCCTGCGTCAACTCATTTTTGACCCCCCCTCCTCACAAAAATGATGCAATTTTTAACTTTTTTGATAGACAGACAGACAGACAAAATGTTTACTTGCCAGTGAAAAAACAAATATGTCACACCATGACATTGTAAAAGTTTAATAAGCACAAGATATATATGTGCATCATAAAAAAAAGAAAACTAACAAAAAAAACAACAAACAAAATACCGAAAATTTTTTTTGACCAAAAAATACCGCTTTTGACATTTTTTTTGCAAAAATGTTGGTAGAAATAGCCTAAATTTCGCAAAAAATGCCGATTTTTTGCAAATTTTGCCTAAAATTTTACTCTCGCCGGGACCCTCCCCCCTCTTTTCCTCCTGGCGGGACCCCCCCTCCCTCCCGCGGGACCGAATTTGGGGGGGGGGGGTGTTCCCCCCCAGTCCCCCACCCCCCCCAACTACATGTGTGGTCTGGAACCTATATTCGCAGTGGTTCATCTTCAGGGTAAATTTACTGAGATAGCACCCCTTGGATTGTGAGACAGTGAGAGTGAGGAACGTTCTGACAATTGTTTCTAAAACATTTCGGGGGTTAAGCAGTAAGCTTAGGCGGATCAAGTGCAGTTGGGGAGGGGGGAACAGTGGACCTAGGTTTTGGAGTGGAGCACCTTGAGGGAAGCATTTTTTGTAATAGAACCGCTATCCACAAATTTGGATTTTCTGAGCTATTACCCCTTGAAAATTGCATTTTCAGTGTTTTTGAACGTGAACGTAGGCCAAATTTCGAAGCCAAAATTGGCTATAATCTTTGTTTTTCGATAGTTTTGAGTGCGTTATGATGTTTTAAGGCATCGTCTAGGCTTAGTTGGCAGGATTCTCTAGGCTAAGCTGGCAGGATTTTTTCTGAAAATTTCGATTTTTTTATTGCCTAAGCCTTTGCCTAAGCCTAAGCCTGAACCTAAGCCAAAGCCTAAGCCTGATACTAAACCTAAGCCCCATACTAAGCCTAAGCCTAAGCCCAAGCCTAAATTAAGGCCAAGTTTGAAGTTGGTCAAAAATTGGACGTTTCTGGCGAATTCGGCCAATTTTTCGGCTGAAACCCGGTCAAAGAGCCTTTGTTTTGATTCTTAAAAATTGTAAACATTAATCTGATACCATTTAGACACGATTAGAACGCAAAAATCAAGGGCTTCGGAAAAAAATTGTAAAACGTCCGTCACTGAGGGTTCAGATTTCGGGGGGTCATATCTCAGAAAATTCAAAAAATGAAATAGGGGTTCTTGAAGCAAAAATGCTGCCCCCAATGTGCTCTACTCAAAAAAATAGGTCCACTAGTTCCCCCCCCCCCAACTGCATTTAACCCGCTTAGGCTTAGGCTGAGGCATTGGTACTAAAAGATCGAAAGAATAAAAAATTCTACTTTTTTGTCTTTCTTCTAGTTTTTAAATTTTTGATCTAGTTTTTTCTGGTTTTTACTAACGTCAGGGGCGATGGGCCGTATTCTCAAAATTACCTGCAGGTAAAGTTAGTTGACTTTAACCACAGGTAAGGTGATGAAGGTAAAGTCATATTCTCAAACAATTACTAAAGCCAATGTGATAGCTAAGGTTACTTTTAATATTCGGGCCGGAAAAGTGCTTTATCTTGTTTCGCAGCTAGAGTTAATACTTAATGTATTGTGCAAATTTTCAACTTCAACCGTTGACGTTGACCTTGACCTTGTTTTCAATTTTAACTATACATTTACTACAGAATTCACTTTACCTTCACCTTACCTGGGGTAAAGTTAGCCTAACTTTACCTGCAGGTATTTCAGAGAATACGGCCCCAAATTTTTACCAAATTTGTTTTGCATGGTTTTGGAGTTCTCTTACTTTTTTTCGTCATTTATTAGTATCTTATTCTTATGTATACATGTAAATTGTGTGGGAAGGGGGGAGGTGAAACAAGCACGTAGTGCGACCGGCAAAAGCTTTAGCTTTTTAAGAATTACGAAAGAAAATGTGCATTTGCATTACATGCTTTGCATATAAAGCAATTTTTAGCAGCAGTTATTTGCTTTTGCCGTAAAATCAGAGTCGTTTTTTGTTGCATAGAGGTCTGGGACTTTTGGGACCGCTGCCCTTAGAAGCTCAAGCTTTTGAAAATTTAAAAATATTTGGACACATGTACAGAGAGTTTTCGGACGTTTTAATAATGGAAGGCTCGGATGCATTAATGATTAGTTTATGTTTATGAAAATGTTTCGATCAATCCAAAATTTTCAACGACGAACATTTTGCTTCGATAAATCGGGCCCAGATCTTTTGTTTCAGTTTTTGTTCGAAAACATTTCTCCAGTTGACCTAATTTGAGCTAAAAATTGGAAAAGTCACCAATTTTTTTCAGGGAGCTGCCGCCCCCAGACCCCTGCAACTGTGCCGTTTAGTGATTTTGCGTTTGTAAGGCGTGTTAACCTTGCTAAAAAGTGCATTTTAATGCATTACAAAAAATTGAAAAGTCATTCCCACCCGAAATCTTTTCTGGATATGCCACTGTATATAAAGTATAGTTCGTAGCTGTTTTATTTTAGTTTTATTTCTTGTGAATTTAAGGTCCGTAATATATATTACAAGCAATACTGTACAATATACTATGCTCATTTTTGTAAATAATTTTCGCAAAATGCAGAAATGAGTTGGCGTAAGCTTTTTGTCAATTGGTCTAAAAAATTTTGGACCTGAGGCCAAGTCGCCTACACTTTTCAGACCAAAAAAAGCCTGCTTTCGTCAAAACCTATGCATTGATACACGAGTACATTATGCTACCTTGTGTAAGACACTGTTTTACGTGACGTTCCCATCTTTTGTTTTCAATTTTTCTTTCGGAAAAAATTTCTGATACGTCTCCAGTCGAGCAATTTCGATCTAAAAATTGTAAAATTTTACAATTTCTTTTCTGAGCGGTGCCGCCCCCAGACCCAGATCCCCGCAACTTTGTGCCTTAGCGATCTTGCATTTGTAATGCAAATCCACTGGTTAAAATTACAAAAAAATGCAATTTAACCCATAACAGAAAAGCGAAGTCATTCAACCCCCTTTTTTTCTGGGCACCCCACTTCGGCACCCCACTGTCACCTAAAATGTCAATGACGTTATTAACGTAGTGTATGCACTGATAGAAACACAAGACTTTTACGGTACCACCTGGACGCACTGTCATTGTGTGGGACGCATTTTTTTTGAACGGGACGCAAAATGGACGCAGTCTCGGATTTAAAAAAACCCTGGTTTTGATGTTTTACGGCATCTACGGCTTAGCTGGCTGGATTCTCTAGGCTAAGATGACAGGATTTTGCCTGAAAATTTCGATTTTTTTATTGCCTAAGCTGAGCCTAAGCCTGAACCTAAGCCTAAGCCTAAACCTGCTACTAAGCCTAAGCCCAAGCTTAAATTAAGACCAAGTTTGAATTTGGTCAAAAATTGGACGTTTCTGGCGAATTTGGCCAATTTTTTGGCAGGAACCCGGTCAAAGAGCCTTTGTTTTGATTCCAAAAAATTGTAAACCATAATTTGACACCATTTAGACACAATTAGAACAAAAAAACAAGGGTTTTGGAAAAAAAGTGCGAAAACGTCCCTCTCTGAAGGTTCAGATTTATGGTTGTCATATCTCAGGAAATCAAAAAAATGAAATAGGGTTTCTTGGAGCAAAAATGCTTCCCCCAAGGTGCTCTACTCAAAAGGTCCACTATTTCCCCCCCAACTGCATTTAACCCCGATTTCATTGGAACCAACCCTAATTTTGATGTTTTAAGGCATCGTGTAGGCTTAGCTGGCAGGATTCTCTAGGCTAAGATGACAGGATTTTGCCTGAAAATTACCTAAGCCTGAGCCTAAGGCTATATAAGCCTGAACCTAAGCCTGATACTAAGCCTAAGCCTAAGCCCCATACTAAGCCTAAGCCTAAGCCCAAGCTTCAATTCAGGCCCAGTTTGAATTGGATCAAAAATTGGACGATTCTAGTGAATTTGGCCAATTTTTCGTAAAAAACTGGGTCAACGTGTCTTTGTTTTGATTCTAAAAAAATGAAAATATGCCGACTCCATTTAGTCACGTTAAGAACGGAGAAAACACGAGTTTCCGAAAAAAATTGCAAAAACGTCCCTGTCCGAGGGTTTAGATTTCGGGGGGTCATATCTCAGAAAATCCAAAAAATGAAATGGGGGTTCTTGAAGCAAAAATGCTTCCCCTAAGGTGCTCTACTCAAAAAATAGGTCCACTATCCCCCCGCCCAACTGCATCTAACCCGACATTTTTAATGTCTTAATTTTATGTAAATTTACATAATATATAGTCAGGGGGGGTAAAAAAACACGGGGTAAAAGAGGGGTATAAAACACGGCTCATTACTCAGCGAAAACACGGGTTACAGAGCTGTGAAATAGTGCAATAGAAATTACACATCATGTGCTGTAATTGGGGAGCAAGGCGGTTCCTACAAGAGGCATATATACTTGGCCGAATAGCTCAAGCATATATGTGGGTCTCCCTGTTAAATTGGGGGTCCTCAATTCTTTATAACCTATACTCGTTTTCTTGTGCTTCATGCACTTTAATCGTATTTCTAAGCTGTATTGTTGACTGTTAAAATTTCAAAAGACTTTTTCATAAACCCATAATACATAAATAAACTGTTTAAGAGTTTTTTATTTTACGTGTAAATCACCACACTTATGTTTTATTTATTTGTATATGTGATGAAAATGTAATGAAAGATATACTTTTAAATGTGTATGAATTTACAATTTGTATGTCTCACACTCTTTCACTCTACCGTCCTCATAGACTAAGCTAAATCACAAAAATTTAAACTTTATGTCACTTCTGCTTTCACATGCCTAGAAAGTAAGTTCTAGATATTAGTGTTTTTTACATGTCCAAGGTCTCTTCCGCGTTTACGTCTATGTGATAAAATGTATGTAAGTTCTGCATATCTGCATATGTACTATATAAAGTTTTCTTGTATGCAAAAAAGAAAAACTGCTCCACTGCAAAGATTCTTAGCTAAACTTCACTTCCCTTCTATTAATTTGCTGTCCTAACTTCATTAATCATTTTCAACTGAAATTTTCATTAACCACAGAGGACCTTCAATGAGCCGATGGCCGCCACTAACAGTTTAAAGAATTACTCATACTAGACTAGTATAAGTAATGTATATTATTGATAAAATAATTAACACATTCTGAGAGCTTATGCTTAGCTTTCGGTATAACCCAAAATGATGTCCGGCACGTCCCTAAGAACTAAACAAACGGTGAGTACTGAGACTACGACAAAAGAAGACGTGATTTTTGAGTAAGTTTTCAATACTTTATTATATAAAAGAATGCTACACAAACACAAAACGTTTGGGATTCCCCTGAGTTCAGTTGCTTGCGCCAAGGCCAAGGCCAAAAGGCTTGCGAGGAGAGCCCCAGTCACAAGATAGCCCAAGCTCACACTCATGCAACAATCAGCCAAGCCTAATCAGAAACATAAAAAGGGGGCTAACGATGAAATGAAATGAAACAGCTTGAGTCGTTTCCGAGCGACACCGCAGCTGTGAGGGCGGTAAAAAAATGTGCTGTAATTCTATTGTATTAGTCATTACTGAAGCCCAGAATGTCTGGCAGACACACAAGCTCAAAGTTAACACCCAAAAAATGGTCAAAACCGTAAGCATTTTAAAAAGTTGCTAAGGCTATAACCAGAAGCTCTTTTTACACTGACGCTTCATTTTGTGCATAGTATCATTATTTTATGTGCTCTTTATTTTGGCATACATTGCTTTCCGCCAGTTTTCTAATAACAATGTATTTTGGGCGTGTTTTTTTGCCCCCCCTAATTTCCCCCCAAAACGGTTAAAAAAACAAACTTCAAATTGGTGATATTTGTACTGATGAGAGTGGGAGCGGGCCATAACTTAGTGTTTGAATTGAAGTACTTTCGTGTCCTCATAATTCCACATTAAAAATCAGCCCTTGGACTGGTTGCATTGAGTAGATATGGCCCCTGGTCCCGGATCCCTATGTTTAACACGTATTTCAGGTCAATTTTTCAAGACGCATAAAACATTCCTTTTGTGTCAGAAATGGTTTTTAGTAGTGTAAGATGAATTTTCTGCCACTTTTTTGTTATCAGGCCCACTTACAATGCTAAAATACGGGATTAAACCGTTTGGACTCATTAGAATCAGGTCGGGTATAACTTGATGCTCGTTGGGATTCTGAAGGTTTAGAACTGTTTAAAAATGCTTCAAAGTTACAAATAAATACATTTGGACAGAAAAAATAATAGAAAAGCTATCCGCTCGCAAAAAATGACCCGTGTTTTTTTTATCCGCGACCGTGTTTTTTTGCCCACATGTGGGGTAAAAAAACACGGTTGGAAACCGGTTTGGATCGATCTGGGTATGGGGTATATTCGATTTTACTGCACCAATCGATAGCTTTTACCACAAGCTACAAACTGATATATGTATCATTGCTCAACGTCAAATGTAGCTAAGGTTATGAGCCTTGCTGATTTGCCTTGTATATATATATA
>JASANF010006833.1:0-11654 GCA_030248245.1 Trissonchulus sp. WLG1_4
TAAGGCAGCTTTTAAATTAGTCCATTCCGAGTATGCTTCTGTTGAAGATTTTGTGAAAACTTACAAAGTATGCCAGCGTCAAAATGCTTCACTTAATTTGTATTAGCGTCAGCGAAGGCACAAAAGTAGACCTTGTTTGAGGATTCTTGGATTTTTCAGGAGTCTAACTAGAAACTTTCACCAGCCATTTTTTATTTATTTGCACATTTTTGGATCATTTTTTGGCAGAAACATTATTATATGAGTGATTCGATTCGTCTTGGTTTTTTAAAGTAGATAAGTAATGGTGAGTCACATTAGAAGGGTGGGTAGTCTGCTTTCTCTTGCTTGTGGAGATATATTCGTGTCAGCCCTTGTCAGTTTTAAACGCGATAGATGCGTTTTAAAATTAGTGCAATGGAAATTGGTCAATTTTCTGGGATACACAAGAGCGCCTATCTTGATTTTTCAACCTGACTGTGATCGCCAAAATTGGAAAAGAATTTTAGGCCCCTTGAAAATCTACTTAGCTAGATTAATCGTTCTGCAATGTTTTTCTCAGCTTGACTGTCCCTCGGCCCTGGAACGAATCAAAGAGGGTCGTCCCATAACCATCAAGGACGACAAGGGCAATACCAGCAAATGCATTGCCGATATTGTCTCGGTATGTTGATTCAATAAAGGAATAAAGGCTTGGTTGCACTCAGTGGAAGTATTTAAAGTCATAGTTCTGTTAGTCATAGTGGAAATGTATTGGGTGGAATGCATCAAGGCAGTCTTACGTTAAAACCAGTCTAAGGCGTTCTATTTCAGTAATTTAGAACATTGCAACGAAACATTCTACACGTATTACATAGGTAATAGAACGTTGCCCTTAGACTGCGTTTAGCAAGACTGAGCTAACACTGCCTTCATGCATTCCACCCATTGTGTCTGAATGAAAAGTAGACAAGTAGTTGATCTTATTTCGTTATATTTATATATTTTCTGTTTTTGCCTAGTGATTGCGAGCCAAACCATATTACATTTCTACTTCTGCATATTTGCGCGGGCGCTATACGTGCATAGAGAATCGTACTTTGAAAGGTCGTTAAAAAGACCTCACAAATCTTCTGAAAACAAATAAAATTTTAATTTAGTGGGTAGTAGTGAAAGTGAAGGAAGATCATTTGTACTTTGGGGAAAGTACGACGTTGCTTTACTATTCGTTTAACATCATACGGCTATGAATATGTATTTTATTTTATTATTATTTTTATTATTTTATTGTATTTTATTTAGCTATTTCTTTTTTTAGCTATTTATTACAATTATGGACAAGCTGAAGCTGGAAATTCGCGCAGTGGATGAAGTAAGCAAGCTAACTACTAAGCTACTAAATTCTACGACATACTAAAACATATCAAGGATGATAACCATTATTATTTATATACATTATATATAGTGGATGTATTATGTATATTAATTTACTGTCGTTTAATAGACTTTAATAGATTAATATGTTGCTATTATCGTTATATTCCATCACTTTAGTTAGTACTCAGGGAGTAGTAGCAATTAGTAGTAGTAGTTGTAGTAGTATATAAGTAGTTAGTAGTAGTAGCAGTGGTTGTAGTTATTTGTTAGTAGCACTACTACACTACTACTACTACTACTACTACTACTACTACTACTACTACTACTACTACTGTAGTAGTCGTCGTAGTAGTTAATGCTAACTACTCAGCGACTAAGCTACCTAAATTGTATGTATTGCATGTTTGGCTGCTTGAGAAAATATTGGGGGAGCTCGAGGGGGTGCCGAGTTGTAATGTTTTAAGGGGCGGCAAATGTTGAACTTTATATTATATTGTCTTCAATGCTTAGATTGTTCACCACTGTTCAATACAAACATTTTTTGGATGATTTTTAGCTACACCCTGATCTCCGCGATTTACTGGACACAATCAATCGCATGAGTTCACTGTCGTCTGATTTCGAAGGCAAGGAACGAGTTGAAAAATGGTAAATTGAAATCAAACTAGAATATTTATTGTAGTATATAAGTTGATCCCCAGACCTGAGACTCAGAGTGTGAATCTTAAGTCTGACTAGAGATTGCTGAACTGTCTGAGACAAAACAGGTGGCATGGTTTTTGTGACTACTTGCTGTGGATGCTTACATATAGTTATTTTTGTAATAAAATTTCTTGTTTCTTTTTGTCTTAAGGTCCAGCATTTTGTGGTCAGACTTTAGTCCCACTAGGCCAGGTTCATACACCATACTTGTCCTTGTCCTTGAGTAACTCCAAAAAAAAACACCCGAGCAAATTAGCCCAGCTTTTGCATAAAAAATGACTGGGTTAAGTCCAGTTTATATGCGAAAACTTGACCAATGAATTAGGTTCACACCAGTTGACAGAAAAATGTTTCTGTCCCTATAATATCTTTAAAACCAAGTATGGCTAAAAATTGTCTATTTTTAATTTTTTTAAAATTATTTTTAATTTACGAAGAATGCGATACTGAGTGCAGGAACTGTAATTTTGTTTATTGCAGAATTGTTGTTGTTAAATGTGCAATGGTAGCCTTAATAGCAGTTTTCCTTAAAATTCTCGACAAACTTTTTCGTCAACAGTAGAAAAAGTTATTATAATTTGACTGAAAAAATGTTGAAAGTATTAATTCAGCGGCAAAACAGTATAACTACTCAAATCAGAAAATAATACCTAATAATTCCGTAATATATTAATTCTTAATGTTTTTAATTTTCAATGTTTTTTTAATATCCAATGTTTTTTTTAAATTTTCAGTGTTTTTTTTTATTTTTCAGGCTGAGCACTTTGGACGAAATGAGAGCGAGTGAAGAATTATCAGACGAACAAGCGCGACAGATGGTGTTTGATTTGGAACAGGCCTATAGTGCTTTCAATAGGGCATTGCATAGTGCATAGCGCATAATCCTTGAGTGTGTTTATTGTCCCGCGATAAAGTTCAGGTGAACTTTACGAGAACTGAAGGAACTTGTGTTGATGCAATAGATTTTCAAAATGCTGATGCGGGTTTTAACTGAAATTGAATTAGTTATTTCATGTGAGTTGGTTTGTGCTTTTATGACGTGTAAATTGATGTTTTGAAAAATACTATAATATCGATTGTTTCGAAAAATACTATATTGATTGTTTTGAAATACTGTCATTGTTTGTAAAGCAGTTGATTTAAATTACTAATTGTTTTAAACTACTAATTCGGATAAGTCACGTCGTAAGAGACTAAGAGATCACATCTGTGACGTCACTACATCTGTCCACACTCCACGGTTTTTGTTGCTGAATATAACACTTGACAGACTTACTCTTGCTTTTATGTTTGCTCAAATTAGTGTATAAATCTTGTAGCTCGGTTTTTTGCTGAATATAGCGTCATAGCTGCTAATCTGTACAAAATGTTAGTGTCAAAATTTATAACATTATTTTGTATGATTTATTTCTCTAAAAATTTTATATTAGGTTTCTCTACTGTAATACTGATTTGAATGGATTACAGAAATTAATTATAATTTATGGCTGTATCAGTTTTAGCTGTATTATTTTGTACATTTGTCATTCGAATAGTTTTGTGTATTTATTAAATATATTTTGTACATTATTTGTGTTTCTCGTTGTTGAATAGGTAAAACAGAATTGGTCGGGATTCTCAAAAGCTGTTTAACGTTAGACTCAGTCTAAAACGTTCATTTGAAATGAAATAGAATCTAAAGTCTAATCAGAAATTGCTGAACCCTGAGACAAAAATGGTGGCGTGGTTTTTGTGACTACTCGCTGTACTCGTGATACCTGCAGTTCGTTTTCTCCTTCATGAAATCGCGTGTTTCTTATCACGTTTTCAAGTTAGACTGGTTGGAGTTGATTATCTTGTGTGAATCCTAGACTATTGGTTGACTGCACCAGATAAGTTCGACTAAAGGCCGGCTCAGACGAGGCAACGCACGCGCAGGCAATCTGCAGACAACGCGCGTTGCTTTTAAGTTGCTTGCAAAAGTATATACGTTCACACAAGGCAATTTTCAAGCAACCACTAGCGAGAGACAGCCAATCAATTTGATCCCGCCTAAATTTTAAACGATGTATTTATGTCTTCACAGTTCGAGTTCACAAAAATGGGCCAAACTTCGGCCTTTGATAGGACATAATCCGCACAATATTCGATGGTGAATCTATGTAAATTTGAGTAAACTTTTTTTAGTTTTTACGCGTCCCCTCGCGTATATACTATATTCAGAATCTCTGAGTCCTATGTATTTTTGGGTAGGTCAAATTTCCTGTGTTAATTAACACTGGAAGGGTAGGTAGGTCGATCAGTTACCGTATTCTGTAGTGCCTGACTGCCTGCGAGCAGAAGAGCGGTATATATGACGAATTTTCAAAAAGTGACTGCCGGAGTGGGCCCGAACCACCTACCTTCTGATTAAAAGTCGGACGCTGTACCAACTGAGCAAAGCTGGCTATTGATAATAGCAATCAATCTCTATGAAAGTAGTCTCTCAGAACTGAGTAGACTCAGCAATCAGTTTCTATGAAACACGAAAGAACAATTAGAGCTTTAAATAAACTGAAATGAAATAAAGTTCTACGTAGGAGTTTTACAACGTTCAACCAACGACCCTGGCCGGGCACATGCCTAATGTTATTATTAGCTGTTGCCACTACAGTTTATCTTGAACAAGAACGGTGATGAGTTAAGCTGGCCAGTCGGCAGCTAACATAATATCAAGAGTACATAATAGTGTCTCACTCTTTATAGAAGAAGAGTGAGACACTCTACTTTCTGCCTGTGTTATAGCGCAGGCAGATGCGCTCGTCATTTCCAGCCCACATGTTGCCGTTTTATGCAACATGTGGGTAGCCAATCAGAAGCGCGCTTTGCTTCTGATTGGCTGGACGCGTGCTCCGAGCAGCAGTCAAGTAACCATAGCAACCACAGAAGACATGTCTGTCTGATGCTGATTGGAGCACGTGAGGCCGCCTGCGTGCTGATTGGAGCACGTGCACAGGCGTCTAGCCAATCAGAAGCAAAGCTCGCTTCTGATTGGCTACCCACATGTTGCATAAAACGGCAACATGTGGGCTGGAAATGACGAGCGCATCTGCCTGCGCTATAACACAGGCAGAAAGGTGAGTGTCTCACTCTTCTTCTATAAAGAGTGAGACACTATTATGTACTCTTGATAATATATATCTTTAATAAACTGTAGTTAACTATAATCAATGAATTTTAGTGTACTCATTTTTATTAGTACGGTTATTACAATACAATTTTGAGACTTCAGTGCCTTACATACGCACTGGCCAGTGGCCACTGCAGATAAACAGAGCAAGAGCTAGCCTTTCGTCCTAAAATGACAATTTTTTCTTTTCATGTTTCACTCTTCGCCAAAACGTTACTCTAATGCGCGGTTATGGCCGCGTTTAATATTTCCTGCGGAACATAGACACTCCATGGTCATGCTCAGTATTATACTCAATCAGGAGGTACGCTTCTTACCCAGCAGTCGAGCTTATTCTCAGTTCTGCTCATTTTGTAGGTCTATAATATAGCAGCACAATAGAAGGAACGCAAATCTCTTTAAACGTGCAGTTAAAAAACAGACTAGTTTTTAGGGCACCGTGGCGAAACAAGCTCAAACGGGAACGCTAACAAGATTGGCTATTGCCTGAAAAAGTCGCGCACGTTGCCACTGGCACAGTTGACAGTTGCCACAGTTTTTCAGGCGCGGTCGTGACTGAAAAATGTTGGTTGCCTGGAAATCGCCTGCACGTTCAAGCAAAGCGCGTTGCTTGCGCGTTGCCTGGTGGTTGGTTGCTTGAAAATCGCCTGCAAATTGCCTCGTGTGAACCGGCCTTGAGTCTAAGATAGAGCTAAACTACAATTACTTGATTTAGTTACATCAGGATCACAGTTGAGTTTAGTTTTTCAGTAACTTCTGAGAGTTAACTGCACTAAATGTGCACTGTGCAGTAAATTTGAGCTAAACCTATTTGGTCAGGAATCGCCTATGCCTCTCACTGCAACAAACGAAAGTTTACTCAGCACCGTAAATAATCTCATTAAAAAGTTAGGTTAATTTAAAAAAAATCAGTCATGAAGGTCCAAAAATTCCAGACGGCAATTATGAGACGATAAAATGTCCGCAATTTTCGATTTGTCAATTTTTGCCGCCAAATTTGGTTCTGATTTGGCTTCCAATTTGGCTAGCAATTTCGTCCTAATCATGTGACTTTGTAGAATATTTGCAATTTCATCAGTCGAACGCTGATTGGCTGAAGTTTCGGGGGCGGAGCCAGAGACCCCCGACTTTTCGGTGGGAAACAGTTTGTCCTCCAGCTCGCAGAAATCGGATCCAGCAGATTTTTTGTATTTTCGGCAACGACAGTGTTTCAGTTCGCCGCTGAAAAAAATAAAAAAATTGTATTTGCGCAATATAATATGCTCCTAACCACCAGATTAGCTACAGCGCCCTCAAGGAATTTTGCTATAACCTAATTGCATTAAATGGATTTTTACTGGGCGGATTTTCCCGTGACACCGGTTTATTTTTTGGACCCGGAATTTTTTAGGCCGGGCCCCTGACCGACCGACTTAAGCCTAGTTCATACCAGTAGTGAGGAACTGTCCGTAGTTGTCCGTGTCCGAGTCCGTTTCCGTGTCCGGAAGCTTGTCCGTAACATTTGTCCGTGTCCGTGTTCGCAGCAGCATTAATTCATACTTCTACGGACACTCTACGGACACTGACACTGAGTAAGCATAATAAAACAAGTAGGCCCCAAAAGGGGCAAGGTTCCTTCCCCGGTGTCTACCTTTCAGGTTTAAATGAATTGGTTCTCTATTCCAGACCTACCATAAGCTATACTTCGTATATATCTTACTCTACCTTATAACTACTAACTAGCTCCTATTCCTTACTTAATCTAAATACTTAGTACGTACAAAAAAGTGCTGCAGGATGTTAAGCATCCCGCTGCACGAGCCATTTAGCTCAAAAGTGACACTTTGATCTGAGCTGAGCTAATCAGCTCTAAGAACAAGAAGCGATAAGCAGTGTTTTCTAATGGCTATTATATACTGCTGGTGAAACATCCCGGTGCCGAGTTTGAAAAAGTACATTGTTACAGCAGTGTACATCGATTATTGATTTTTCTGCATATACGCAGACAAAAATCAGCAGCCAGCTCCCAAGCTGAAAATACCTACACGTAAAACATACTGGCTATGCAGCCTGCTCAGTAGCGTTAAACGCTATGTGCAGTTAATTTCAAAACAATAGTTCCTTCTCTAGAAGGAACAATAACGCCTACACATTCTGCAGTGTTCCAAGCGTGTAAAATGCAAGCTTGGAAAAATCAATAAAAACGTTCTAAGCACACTAAAATGAAGCTACTGAGCTGAAATTACGACCAATTTAACAAAATTTTGCAATGCGCGGAGAAATTTTATGTACACGTGACTATAAAGGCTATAATCTGATTGGCTAATTCCTTACGGACACGGACAAAAGTTGAACTCACTTCAACTTGGCTTCCGGACATCCGGACAGCCCTTACGGTCACTCACGGACAAGTTCTTACGGACATCCGGACAACTGTGAATCAAACTACTCTTGCGGACACGGACACGTACTCGGACACGGACAGCGCTTACGGACAACTATGAACCGGGCTTTAGTGAAAACGCGGGCCGGCCCTAGACCTGCAGCAGGCACTGGCAGGAAGCTGCAGCCAGGCCGTTACCTACAAAAACCAAGCACCAGTTTGGTTTAAAACCGCAATAAACTTACATTAAAGCTTCAATCGATATTTTATATCTTCGATTTTCCTGTTTGAGCACTGTCAGCTGACTTTCCAGACTGTTCATTTTGCTTGCACTTTTGGGGTTACTGCGCTCACCAACTACCTGAAGAAGGATAATCTGGAAATTTACTCGGTTTCAAGCAAAGAACTGCGAAGTGCGAACGAAATTCCGGTTTTCGAGTTTTCGTTTTTAGCTTTAGTTCCAGTTTCAGTTTAAGTTTTGTGTCAATCTATACAATATGCAGAAACTTTTCTTCGTCATGTATTGATATTTCAGTCGTACAAACTTTATCATCATTTTATGGTTAGCTTTTCAGTATTAAGCTTTATTTCACCTTTTTACCTCTGCATAAGGTGGAGCCGCCGCATACATACTTTTTTCGTGTAAAATGTATCGCAATCGGTCTATCTGCAATGAAAAATAGAAAAACAAAATAGGTATATACATATAATATCTGTTGAGAAAAAAGACTCTTTCGTATCGTATCCATATTACAAAGTTACACAGATTCTACTCGGTAAGCTGCTAAGCTTGTATGTTACACCAAGAGTATATAATAAGATTATCCAATTATGTACTCTTGGTTTACACGGTAGGTCAGTTTCAGTTAGCGGTCAGTCGAATTTCTTTATTTGTTGTTTTTTATGATTTGCCTCCAAAATTTAGCAGCCCAATACCTGGCCTTTTTAAAAAAAAAATACGGTTTTAAAATAACAGTAATAATATTTATACATTTTGCAATACTTATCCTAGATCCATTATTGTGCTAAAAGACATTTCTGCTTCTGGTCTTTTTGTTTTGCAAAAATCTGTACCTAAACTCCATAGTTCCATACCTATTAACAGAAAAAGTAATTATCGCACCTTGAGCTTTCTGAAATTTACTCTGAGCACCACCTTGACCTGAGTTGCTTTGCTAAAGAAGCTGAGTTGCATATCTTGCAGTTACCTCTTCGTGACAAGTAGCCAAATGTTTTTTGAGCTCATCTTGCGCGTGGCTGGATCTGAGGTACAGGTGCCTGCAATTGGCCATAATAATTTCGTTGGTTAGCTAACTCAACAAGATCTACAGCTAATAGGATCAATTAATGCTCACATGGACGTACATGTAGGTGCCCCCTCCAGTCTATTTTTGCACCAATAGACTACTCCCAACAGTCTCACGCAATCTCAGACGTAAACATTTCACATTTTAAATTATTTTTTGAATTTTTAGTTTTAAAAGTTTTTTCATTGTAGCGGTCCAAAATTTACAAAATTTAAAAAAAATTTACAAAAAAAGTTTTCAGAACACTTTCCGCATCTAAAGATACCTACGCATTTGTATATTCAAAAATACGCATTTTTTAACATTTTAAGTTTTTGTTAAATTTTAAATTTTTTAAAACTTGAATTACTGAAGTTCTGAGGTTAGGCGGAGTTTAATTAGCCAGACTACAAACTAACTATATGCACCCAGGATTTTGACGCATGCCATTTATATACTTAGGTACCTACAATTTAAATTAACTTAATATTTATTTATTTTATATTTTTTTATTTATAATTATACATTTTCAACCAACTCCATACTTGAGCTCCTGATTTTTTTCCTCCAATAATGCTTCCAGTCGTCTGATCTGATGAGCGGACTTGCTGCCCATGGATGATCGCGATCCATTTTGGCCACTGGCGAAATCCAAAAAAAAAAAAAAAAAAAAAAAGGACCCCCGCCGCCCGTCTTTATGCGAACGCCGGGACCGGGGGGTCCTGTTTATTGCGTGAGCGTGGCCAGCAACCGACCAGTGGAAGAGGATTTCGCCAGTGGCCAAAATGGATCGCGATCATCCATGGGCAGCAAGTCCGCTCATCAGATCAGACGACTGGAAGCATTATTGGAGGAAAAAAATCAGGAGCTCAAGTATGGAGTTGGTTGAAAATGTATAATTATAAATAAAAAAATATAAAATAAATAAATATTAAGTTAATTTAAATTGTAGGTACCTACATAAGTATATAAATGGCATGCGTCAAAATCCTGGGTGCATATAGTTAGTTTGTAGTCTGGCTAATTAAACTCCGCCTAACCTCAGAACTTCAGTAATTCAAGTTTAAAAAATTTAAAATTTAACAAAAACTTAAAATGTTAAAAAATGCGTATTTTTGAATATACAAATGCGTAGGTATTTTTAGATGCGGAAAGTGTTCTGAAAACTTTTTTTGTAAATTTTTTTTTAAATTTTGTAAATTTTGGACCGCTACAATGAAAAAACTTTCAAAACTAAAAATACAAAAAATAGTTTAAAATGTGAAATGTTTACGTCTGAGATTGCGTGAGACTGTTGGGAGTAGTCTATTGGTGCAAAAATAGACTGGAGGGGGCACCTACATGTACGTCCATGTGAGCATTAATTGATCCTATTAGCTGTAGATCTTGTTGAGTTAGCTAACCAACGAAATTATTATGGCCAATTGCAGGCACCTGTACCTCAGATCCAGCCACGCGCAAGATGAGCTCAAAAAACATTTGGCTACTTGTCACGAAGAGGTAACTGCAAGATATGCAACTCAGCTTCTTTAGCAAAGCAACTCAGGTCAAGGTGGTGCTCAGAGTAAATTTCAGAAAGCTCAAGGTGCGATAATATTACTTTTTCTGTTAATAAGTATGGAACTATGGAGTTTAGGTACAGATTTTTGCAAAACAAAAAGACCAGAAGCAGAAATGTCTTTTAGCACAATAATGGATCTAGGATAAGTATTGCAAAATGTATAAATATTATTACCTACTGTTATTTTAAAACCGTAGTTTTTTTAAAAAAGGCCAGGTTTTTTTAAATGGGCTGCTAAATTATTGAGGCAAATCATAAAAAACAACAAATAAAGAAATTCGACTGACCGCTAACTGAAACTGACCTACCGTGTAAACCAAGAGTACATAATTGGATAATCTTATTATATACTCTTGGTGTAACATACAAGCTTAGCAGCTTACCGAGTAGAATCTGTGTAACTTTGTAATATGGATACGATACGAAAGAGTCTTTTTTCTCAACAGATATTATATGTATATACCTATTTTGTTTTTCTATTTTTCATTGCAGATAGACCGATTGCGGTACATTTTACACGAAAAAAGTATGTATGCGGCGGCTCCACCTTATGCAGAGGTAAAAAGGTGAAATAAAGCTTAATACTGAAAAGCTAACCATAAAATGCTGACAAAGTTTGTACGACTGAAATATCAATACATGACGAAGAAAAGTTTCTGCATATTGTATAGATTGACACAAAACTTAAACTGAAACTGGAACTAAAGCTAAAAACGAAAACTCGAAAACCGGAATTTCGTTCGCACTTCGCAGTTCTTTGCTTGAAACCGAGTAAATTTCCAGATTATCCTTCTTCAGGTAGTTGGTGAGCGCAGTAATCCCAAAAGTGCAAGCAAAATGAACAGTCTGGAAAGTCAGCTGACAGTGCTCAAACAGGAAAATCGAAGATATAAAATATCGATTGAAGCTTTAATGTAAGTTTATTGCGGTTTTAAACCAAACTGGTGCTTGGTTTTTGTAGGTAACGGCCTGGCTGCAGCTTCCTGCCCGTGCCTGCTGCAGGTCTAGGGCCGGCCCGCGTTTTCACTAAAGCCCGGTTCATAGTTGTCCGTAAGCGCTGTCCGTGTCCGAGTAGCCGTTTGTCCGGCGTGTCCGTGTCCGCAAGAGTAGTTTGATTCACAGTTGTCCGGTATGTCCGTAAGAACTTGTCCGTGAGTGACCGTAAGGGCTGTCCGGATGTCCGGAAGCCAAGTTGAAGTGAGTTCAACTTTTGTCCGTGTCCGTAAGGAATTAGCCAATCAGATTATAGCCTTTATAGTC